>PVJA010016625.1:0-43217 GCA_004027025.1 Myocastor coypus
GGAGGCTCAGGGAGGCTGGCAAGGCTCAGCAACACACTGTCAGCTACTGCCAGGCAAACGCAGGCTACTGCAAGAAATATCCAGAAATAAATCTGAAGGCAGAGGGCAGAACATGGAGCAGTCAAGACCTGCAACAGGCGGCACCCAACGTAGCGCATCCAAGGTGGCTGCAAAGGAACAGCTCCACAGCACAGGCTGTGGAGGAGGGCATGGGCGTCTGGCAGTAGAAGGTGCGGGGGCAAGCCTCCGCCCCCGCTGGACCTCTAGGGAACCAAGCCTGTACCAGATGGGTGAACTCATGCTCCCTCTGAGACGGTTTAGATCCCATAGCAAGAATGAGTTCACCTCAGGTGGGAGAGGACCAACCCCACGAGCAGGTCTAAGAATGCATTGTCCTCCGGGAAGTTCAGGGCTCCTACCCAACTGCGTCAGAAGGCTTTGAGACCCTGCCTTGAAATGTACGGGATTCTCCTGTGCATGACAATCTTGCTGCCTTCATCAGAGCCTTTCCACGACCAGGGGACATTTTGGCGAGTCCAGGTTCCTTTTTCAGTCTTTCTGCAGGTCTGATTAAGTCCGTCTGGCCTGGCCAGTGTACAGTTAACTGCCAAGTGCTGCCTTGAATGGACGGCAGGGCCCAGGAGGAACAGGAGCCAAGAGGTGGAGGCGCCGAGGGTCACTAGAGGACCGTGCTGAGCCCAGCAGCACAGAAGCCAGACGCTTCCTCCTCTCTGGCCACCCCCTTGTGTGACAACTACGTGCTGATGGAGGAGGGAGGCCGGGCAGGACCAGCGTGCTTGTCAGTCCATCACCAGCACTGACACCCCCGGGATTTCCGTTACCGGAAGCATTCGTCCCCCAGGGTTCCGAAGCCGTGAAACCCCACTGCCCCAGGGAGCAGAGCGTCCACCGCCCTGCTGCGTGGGGGTCAGGAGCACCGTCAGGCCCCATCACTCCAGGTCGTTTTGTCTGCACCCTGAGAGCCAACAGGCTTCCTGTACAGGGGTCTGGGCTGGCTGGAGGATGCGTTCAGAATCGGTTGTTGATGAAATTCAACAGGTTTGTCGGAAGGCTGCGGCTTCTTCCACTGGCCCAACTTAGTCCCTTTTGTCGCAGTTTGCTCTGGAGGAAACAAAGAAAGAGACTACGAGGGTCAAACCCTAGCGCAGCGGGATGTTTGCAGCTGGGCAGCTACTTGGGCATCTTTTCAAAAGTTATTTTGCTGCTTCACAGACTCAGATGATTTTGGTGAAGAGGAGCAAGTATTCTCTGAGGGCTCCGTACTCCCTTGCTCTGCCCGTCCTGGACACTGGTCCTCTTCCATCCCTCTCGGCAGCGTCAGGAGGATGACTCTCCTCCTGCGGCCCTCGGCCTGGCTCTCCCTGCAGCTCGGGCTCTGCCTGGGCGCCTGCCTTGCCCTGAACGATCTTCTTGCCCGACCACTGCGCAGACCGCTGGCCTCAGGACTGCACTGCCTGCAAACCGCAGGACTCCCGAAGCTGGGAGTCAGCAGCGCAACGAGAGCACAGGGCAAGAGCGAGCCTCTTTTCCTCCCTCATGTCCAAAGCTGGCTAACTGCGCTCGGGCGGGTGAGCACTCGCCCCATCTCCCTGCCCCCCTCTTGCCCAGGACGAGAATGGTTACAGAGTGATGACCCTTCGAGCAGCAGGCAGGCAAGATCCTTTAAATTCTATCTTCTTCACTTCCCTCATATGTGTCTCTTCTTCTCCATCCTTGTATTGGTTAGGATTCTTTAAAGAAGCTTAAGTGACAGAAAGCATTTGTACAAGGGGATTTAGAAGCTAGCTTACAGGATCAGGAGCGGGAGAGTCCACGGTAACGCTCTGCAGCTTGGACAGCAGGACGTCCCTGTAGCTACCTGGCCTAAGAAGCTGGGAGCAGCAGGACAAGAGGGGTCACAGATGCAGGCCAGGCAGAGCTCGAAGGCCTGGAAGCTCCCTGAAAGCATGATGTCCACGGCAAGCAGCAAGACAGCTAGCTGCTCAAGCAGCACGGAGCTCCCAAACGCTGTACGCCATCGCCCCCCCCCTCCCCCTCCACCTTCCCCTCTTCCTCCCCTTACTCCTCTTTCGTCCCTTCCCCCTCCTCCTACCCCTCCCCCTTCCGCTCCTCCCCCTCCTATCTTTTATTCCACCCAGCCTACAAGCCTATTGGATGATGCTACCAACCACCAGGATAGGTCTCCCCACTAGTTCGCTGGCCCATGTGCCAATCATCTCCGGCACCACCCTACAGACATGCGCAGAACTGCACTCTGTCAATCTCCGGAACATCCACATTAACATTCACCATCAGTGGTCATCCGTCCCCATCTCCATTCAGAAGTTAGCAGCCCCTCAGCCTGGCCAGGCACAGATGCTTTCCATGGGCCTGTGTACTCCTAACCGCATCGTATTCCCACCCAAGCTACATATTTTCAGGAGATTCAAACCCTAAAGTTGAAAGCCAGAGCGTGACTCCTCCGTGCTCCTTGCTCCTCACATGTCCCCCGTAATGACCGGACCCACACTTGCGCCGCTGCCCAGCGCCACCCTCTGCACCTCTCTTCTCTGCACGTCAGCTCCTCAGTGATCACCAGTGTTACTTGCACGTGGGACCTGATTGCGAGACACAGGGTTTATTCAGCATGCTGGCATGCACCGCAGGGGCACCAAGCTCCCAAAGGTGAAGAATTTCTTTGTCTCGCACCACCTCATCCCTCTGCCCTCCCTGCCACCCACACTGGGAAACACCATCGCAGGAAGTTCGGGTTCAGCATCCCGGTCTTCCTGAAAGGCGGTTCTCTATGAAACATTTCCTTTCCCTCTGGGACTCCACTACTGGCCGGAACCACTTAAATAACATCCTGCATAGCACTACATTTGCTTATGCTATTGTCCTGCGTATGAGGAAAAAAAAAAAAAAACCTTGGAGTAGAAAGCACAGCTCCCCCATCTGTGGGCGACATCATCCAGCGCGCTGTCCCGGCCAATGGCGATGGGCAGAAAAAGGTGCTAAGAGGATCCCAGCCTTCCTAGTCCCGGTATCCTGGAGAGCAGTTTGATCCGTGCTCTTCATCTTCACTGTCACATATGTTGCTACAAACTGTTTCTTTCTGTTCCCTCAGGCTCCTTTCCCTGAGGAAGGCTTTCACACTACCACTACGACCAAGTACAGCACCGGTGTTCAAGTACTGAGTCCCCCAGGAAGAAAACTGTGGCTACTCAGAGCGTGGCAGAGACCTGAGTGCCCCAGGGGTGCTTGTGCTTCACACGGCCAGAAAATTTCCCATCGATGCATGCTTCCAGAATCAGCTGTTTCTCATCAGCAAGAAAAGAGAGATTCCAGAAGGTGAAGAGTGTGGAAATGCGCTGAAAACTCAACATTTTTGCTTCACGTCATGAGCGAAATGAGCGTGGCCTCCTCGTTTAAAATGCAAGGAATGCCCTTGATGTGGCGGCAGAGCAGCAGGGAAAGCCCAGCCCGAGGAGCAGTGGTTTTGATTCCTCAGACAAACTTGACAACAAGAAGAGCAGAACTGGAGGTCCTGGCCCACCTGGGCGGCACCTGCGTGCTCACGAGAGGACAGTGGACATCCAAGCTCACCATGAGACCACGAGGCCAGGCACCACAGCTGCTGCCTTCTGGCTTCTGCGCCTAGCCCTAAGGACAAGGGTGGCTGTCACCACAGGGGCTGTCATCCTTTCTTCTTTCCCAGCCTCAGGTCCCTTGGGGACCAACAGTCCACTCCCTGCTCTGCGCATATGAGCTTGTGAGGTGGACCCTGGGTCCCTCATCTGCGCCCTTCAGCACTGAGCTGCAGCTGAGGAGAAGCCGTCGTCAGCCTCCCTTCACCCTGAGTGCAGGAGAACCCAGGCAGAGCCTCTCGGGGCTTCCCTGCATCCTGAGATGGATGGATCTCAGGTAGGGGTGTTTGGCAGCTTTGTCCTGCGTCACCCATATGACATGAATCTTCATGGTCTCAAATGTCCTTCTGTGGCAGTGCATTCTGAAGGAAATGGTGGCATCCTGGGAAGAGGATTCAGGAGGGAGAACACCAGGCAGGATCCCCTCAGGTTGTCCCCGCTCTCCAATGTCTTCTCAGCAGTGAAGCCGCACGCTTAGCCAGGGTTGTGAGCATCCGGGGTGCAACTGCCAGCCCCATCCCTTGTCAGCATGCTGCAGGCTCCTCTTGGGCCCAAAGCAAGGTGCAGGTCCAGCAGGCTCAGGCAGCTGGTACACACGAGGACCTGGGCTTAGGCTTGCTCTGCAAAAGCAAAGCAAAACCAACCCATGCTGACCGACTGGGCCTGTTCCCAGATAGGATCTCTCCACCTGCATGAGCCAGCTGCACACCAAGCTCTGCCCCTGCCCACCCATGCTGACTGACCAGACCTGCGCCCAGGTAGGACCTCTCTGCCTGTGTGCCCCCTGCCCCGCCACCAGAACTCCAACCCGCCCACTGCCCCGAATGACCAGGCCCGTACTCACATAGGACCTCTTGGCCTGTATGTACCCTCACGCCACCACTGGAATTCCACCACCACCCGTAGCCTGTGACTGGAGGGAACATAGGCAGGAACACTAGGCCTGCATCTTCCGGCCACCGGAGCTTCTTCCTCACCCAGAGCCCAGCTCTGGCATCTGCTGTGGAGCCCTGTAGCAAAATTCCCTGCAGTGACACTGGAGCTCAAACCCTATCAGCTAATCCAGGAGCTGAGGATCTTGCCAGAGGAGCACAGCAGGCTCTCTTCCAGAAGCTGCAGCCAGAAGAAGCTGAGGACAGCAGCCAGACCCAGCCGGGCACATCTGGACAGAATCAAGATTGGTGGATCCGGGTCCAAATTTTGATAGGCGCAACCGGCATAACTTCACTAAAGTGCAGATGTCGCTGTTATACAAAATGACAAAGAGAAGGAGGAAGATGCAATCCCAGGTCCCGAGCCCAACCAGAGCAAATGCAGGAGATACTTTCATGGAAGAAAATGGGAATCATGCATCTGAAATCTCCCAATTGGTAGCATCTGAGGTGGACAGACACGTGCAGAAACGTATAGAAGAACTGATATCAGAGGTAATACCTGAAGTAAAAAAGAGCAAACCAAAGCCAAAGCTGACCTGAACAGCAACGACAACATCCTCCCCAGACAGTTTTTAAAGCGGAAAGTTGGGACTTTCAGGGTTAACGGGAGTCTTGAGACCCAAGATCAAGGTCCTGCCACCCACAACTGGGTTCTCCGCTCAGTCTCCGTGAGATGGAGGGAAACGCACATCTGCTACACAAGCGCCCCAGCGTGGCCCTCAGGCTGAACTCTCCTTACTGCAGATGCCCCTGTCAGGTTATTATTCTTCAAATACATGCTTTTGAGACTTTTTGATTTTGTGCAAGGCGCTGCGCTGCTGGACTGCACCCCTGGCCTAAACACATTCCCTTGCAACTGCCTATTTCTCTGCCATTGGAAAATAAGTCGACTCTCGATTCACTGCTCACAGGATGTTGACTGACAAAGAGGCAGGGCCCTGTCCGTGGAGCCACGAGAGCTCTTTTTTTTAACCCTACAATGTATTTTGTTATCATCTTTTGAATGCTTCTTGCTCGGTATTTCTTACAAAAGTCATGAATGTCTGTTGTCGTGTTTGTAAAAGAGAAGCACAGAGGAGAGGCATTTTCAGCGTTGTCTGTGCTGCTAACAGGACATCTTGTGTCGAACGTCCACTGCGGGCGGCAGTGTGCCAGAGCCTAACGCTTGGTCTGTGTCACACGAAAGCTCCTGCAGTGCTAGTCAGTGTCACCTGTACTGTGCACCCGAGGTGCTACCCAGGTGTTTGCAAGAGCTGCGTCTTCAGGGCCGCACCACAGCACGTCCAGGACAGCAAGCCTCTTTCTGAAGTGCTGTGTGTGCTGACTTTGTCAAAATCCCCAGTGCTTCAGGGCACAGCCTCCCCGCAGTAGCCTGGGACTGGCTGCCTTGAAGGGTGTGCATGCCACAGAAACGGCACACACACACACACACACACACACACACACACACAGCTGTTCACCCAAGGCAGCCCTGACCCTTAACGACCCTCTGCCTCTGCTCCTGGGAGCCACCCTCAGTCTTGAGAAGTTCTTCACCACTTTCTTCCCCCTTGCCTGGTTCTGCAGGCCTGTCCTGCTGGACCCAGGTCTTGGGTCTTAAGATTCCCTTTGACCATGCATGTCCTGACTTCTAGCCTTAACACTTGTGTGGAGAGGAGGCGGTGGCTTTCATGGTGGCTATTGTTGCCCTTTGGTTTTGGTTTTCCTTTGCTTGTGCAGAGCGGAAGCCTGAGCCCAGGTCCTCAGCCATGCCAGGTAATAAGTAGGACTGAGCCACTGAGCAAGCCACTGAGCCATGCGTCTGTCCTGAGTCCTGTCTGAATTCGTGCTGCCCCTCCCCCAGCAGGCCCTATGATGCTCCTTCTGCAGTGTCACTTTGCAGCCCTGAGACCTCAGCTTTGAAGCCCAACCTCAGGGCTTTAGAGGAAAAGGATTAAGCTCTAAGAGGATGGGGACCTGTCCACACCAGGAGGGGAGAACTCCTCCAGCCAGGTGTCGTCTTGCCCTTTGAGTGAAAGAACAAACATAGAACTTGTAGATCCTCCTAATTAGGTCTATTTTTTTTATATATATATACATCTAACTTGTGTTTCTTTTTAAGATCAAAAAAGGATCAAAGAAATCTCCTGAGGCTTCTTGCTTGTCACTGGTGTTCCTAAGGCCACAAGACACCCTGAGTGACTTGACGTGCGTTGAGCACAGCTGTCAGCGCATGGAGCGGCTTCCCTGCTCTTTGAGAGCATTCATTCTTCTGAATCTTCGCTATCTCCTCCAGTGTACCTTACCAGACCAGCAAACTTTGCAGTTGGAAAGGGAATATTATGCATGTATACAGAAACTTCAGATTGTTTTTTTTTTTTTTTTCCATGTATTTAGTACAGGGTCTATACAGCGGTTCTCAACCTGTGGGTCGAACGACCAACATACAGGGGTCACCTAAAGCCATTCCGAATCATAACTGTAGCAAAATTATAGTTTTGAAGTAGCCACCAAAATTATTTTTTGGTTTGGGGTCACCGCAACATGAAGAACTGTATTGGAGGATCACAGCATTAGAAAGGTTGAGAGCCACTGGGTCTTACTACACAGATCAGACTTGTAGTGATGCTCTTGGTTGCAGCCTCCCAAGCACTGGGATTACAGGCACTTGTCATCTCAGCATGCCCTGAGGGCAGGGCTGCCACAGCATGTGGCACCTGGGATCAAACCCTGGTCCCCGTGCTTTGCCTAAGGGTTGATTTTGATGCTTTCCAGAGCCTACCACGAATGACAGGACTGGTGTGGTGTTGTGACTGTGGGCATGGCCCAGAGGCATGTGACACAAGGACGACAGCAAGGGCAACCCTGGTCGGAGGGCTCTCTCTGCTCTGGCCGTTGGTGCAGCGGAAAAGACGGTGCAGTGCAGCACTTGGCCTCTCTGCCACCTGCTGATTGCAGCTGACTCAGTGAGAGGGCCTGTGTCCTGAGCAGCCACAGCCTGGCCATGGCAGGACATGCAAATAAGCCATGAAGAGCGGTGCCTATGGCCACCATCCTGAGAGGTGCACGCTCACGTGGCCATAAATTAGGTTTGTAAGGGCAAGACGGGGGGGGGAAAAGCCTGCTCCCTGGGGAAATTCTGGTCTGGGAACTCTGCTCTGACCCCACTGTTGATTTTTGCCCTTACCGTTGGCCTTTCGCCATTTTGCCTTTGTCCATGCAGTTCAATCCTTCAGAAAAGAGATTCGGAAAGAAGGAATGGCATTCAGATAGAACCAAAGGCAGGAAAGTAGGACAGAGGGGAAAAGAAAGGACTGAGAGGAGAAGGGCGGTGTGAGTGAACGCAGTGCTGAAATATCCTCGGCCCTCTTTCATTCTCGAGAACTTGGGTTTAGAAAGTTCAGGAGTGTATGGGACAGCGGGAGCCCACTCTGGTGTCTGACGGGGGCTCTCACTGGGAGGCGGTGCGCACTGACAGGCAAGCACTGAGACTTCAGCAGTTTTGCGAGCCAGGGTCTGGCATGGCCATTTGCAAGATTAAATTGTAAGCACTTGCAATTTACCTTCTGTGGTGAGACAGGGAGGTAAGGCTCACAGTTCTCAGAATCAGGTCACGACAGTTGACAGTCACCTATGCTGGCAGTGTCACACAGGGCTGTGTGCACAGCGACAGCACCTCATGCGGTGGTGGCCCGACAGTGACCTCACCCCAGCCAGGATGGGTGGATTTCACCACAGGATCTGCAAACACTAACAGTCAGGGTTTGACTTATTGCTTTGATTGTCCAGGCTGAGTAAAGAGATGAAAAAAGCAAAGCTCCTAGCCCAAGTTAAACTTAAAAGCACAGCACAGGTGCAGCCTGGCCTTCTAGACAACGTATGATTTTTTTCTAAAAAAAATCTTTCAGTGTCTAAAAGTTGCTCTCTGATTTCAGCCCCCCCAAAAAATCATTCATCAGCTAAAGAGTAAAGTTTTCACATATGATATCTGCTTAATGAATGCAGTTTGTCCAAGGGTGAGAAATAGCTTAATTACAGGTCACAAAGCAGATGGAATGGCAATAAATTATACCGGGAAAAGAGCTAGCAGGTCGGAATGAAGCTCCACCCGTCAGGCTGCAGTTCAGATGCAGCGATGGGTTGGCTGCAGAGACGTGAGCCTAGCAACAAGGCAGCAAAAGCGCTCTGGGCCCCAGCTGAACGCACGGCATGCTCAATAAGGAGCGCAGTGTGTGTTACTGCTCGTAAATGCATCGGTGTGATATTTATCACAACACTTAAAGTGAAGCTTATGCATAGATTTGCAGAATGCATACACACACACACACACACACACACACACACACACCATGCCTTGAATGTGTGTGTCCAAACCATGTGCTGCAACTTCACACCCGGTGCCAAAGGCTAGGTGGACACAGTGAGCCCACAGGGTTTCCTCTCACCAGCAGCCCTGTGCCATCTCAGGGGAAGTGACTTCCTGTCCTAGGAGCAGGTTCCTCACCAAAGGACGGCCTGGTCCTGCACTCTCTCTCTCTCTCTCTCTCTCTCTCTCTCTCTCTCTCTCTTTCCTGACTCTGTCTTGCTTCCTTCCTTTCATTACAGGGGGATGTGGTTCTAAGGCCTCTGCCTGATGCTGGAGCCTTGATCTTGGAATTTCCAAAATTATAAACCAATTCATTTCCATTTGCTATAAATCACCATGTCCTAAATATTCTGTTATAGCCGGGCGTGGTGGCTCATGCCTGTAATCCCAGCACTTGGGAGGCTGAGGCAGGAGGATTGGTGCAAGTTCGAGACCAACCTGGGCTACCAAAGTGAGCTCAAGGCCAGCCTGAACTGCATAGCAAGACCCTGTCTCAAAAAAGACAAAATAAGAATAATAATAATAAATAATAAAATTAGAAGACAGATCTTTCATCTATGAATTTAGCTAAATGTGCTGGGTTCTGCTCATGCATTTATCCTACGCAATTTCGGGAAGGAAGGCGCTCCATGTTTGTTACTAATGCTTCAGAAGATTTTAGGGAAAACCTCCCCAATCACTGTTTCAACTCATTTTAAAATTAATTGTCCAACGTACATGAGATACTCTTCATGACCTATTCTGGAAAGCAAGACTGGGAGTTCAAAGGGTGGTGGGGCTTTTGCTGTCAGGATGTGTCAGTCTAAACCAAGTCCCTGAGAAGGAAGAAAGATCAAAAGGAGATATGTGGGGAAAATAGCTTCAGAGACATGCTGTGTAGCATGGAAAGTAGGTCTTTTTATTCATTTATATAGACTCCACCATATTCGAAACTTAATTAAATACCTTATGAATGTAGAATGTAGCTGGATAAATCAAAACAAAACCAAGATAAAGAGTACCTGTGGTGGCGTAAGGAAGAACTCTGGATAGCTGGCAATGAAAGGGCCCCACGGAGGCTCAGGGTGGAACTCAGAACCGGAGGAGGACCAGACAGCCTCTCTGTGGGTTGCGCTCCTGGGGTCCTCTGGGCACCGATATCTCTTGCTCCCCCTGATAACCATGGAAGGAGAGAGACAATTTCCTGAGTCTCGTCAAGCACCCAAATGGAGAAACCCTTGATGATTCTGCAAACCAGTCCTTGACAAGCCAGCACTCGATCCTGTCAGCTGAAGAGATGAGCCTTCCAGCTCTTCAGGAGTCCACAGAGAAGGGGCCTCTGGGAGCCAGAGAGCTAGAAAGGTGGAGCATCAAGACCCGTTGGACCACCAGGCAAGTCAATGAGTTCTTCACAGGGCATCCATTCCAGAAAATTCCTTCCACTCCAGAGATTCCTGTCACCAGTTGTCACTCTGACCATTTTCCAGTTTAATGCATTCTGTAAGACCAAGATATCTGTCCCTTTCCTCTCTCCCTAATCAAACTTTGCAACCACTCAAGGGCCAGTGAAGTGCTCGCCACTCTTGCACTGGTCAGGCATGAGGAAATTGCAAAGTCCATCCAGTTTCCATGAGCACATATAAACGTTTCCCTAGCCACTTCCCAGCTAGCGTTGACAAGGTTGGGGTCCTGTGGGCAACAAGCACCCTGAGGAAGTGACTACAGCCACGAAGCTCTTGGAGAAGGTACAGTGTATGTGCTTCAAGGTGGAGAGGAAAACCCAGTCGGCCAGCAGCTTCAGTAGCCCAGCCTTGGAGCCGAGTCTTCCCTTGGCCTCTTCCATCCTAGATTGTAGCTACAGAAGACAGCAATCAAGGACACAAGCGGGTCCAGACCGAAAGAGCTCCACCAAGCACTGCTCCCAAAGCCTGGCGAGACAACACGTTCAGGCACCAGCCACTCTTCCGTGTCCACACACTGCAGAGAGGCGCAGTGGCTCCGTGGCTTGGCTACAGCAAGCAGAAATGCCAAAACGATACCTGGATTTGGAGGCAGATTTATGCGCACAGTGGGCACAGATCGGGATCATTCTCAGAAAGTCAGGCCCTGATCTCAGGTGGGCTGGGGCTTAGGTGGGGTTTGCAAGGAGGACACGCCCAGAAGCAGAGGACTTGGCTGCCTTCCATTGGTTCCCACAGCATGCGTCCCAGTGACCAGCTGTTTATAAGAGACAGAAGCACTGGGACTGTAACCAGAGCTGTCACCTGGGCAGCTAACAAGCTAAAGTATACTCTGCAGTGCATGTGCTGCTGCTGCTTCACCCTGCCTGTGCCAGAAAAAGCTGAGAGCTCAGACCCTCACCTTATGGAGATCCGATGAGTCACCAGCTCCCCTGCCAGGGCCATGCCAGAGAAGGTCTGACATGGAGCCAGGACCCACACTCCTGCCAACCTGGGCCAGAGTCCCCTTTCCAGTTGTCAGGGGTAACCCGAGAGGGAGCCAGGGCTCCCAGTCCTGCCTGAAAGTAACGAGGAGCCTCCCCACCATGGGGGCACCACTGGTCACCCAGACTTCTACTCCCATGTGGCAGTACAGAGATCCTACCAGTTTCCCGGTGTGCTAACAGAAAAGTCAGCTAAAACTAAAGTCTAACAACATTGAGTCTTGTGATTCAAATTTTTTTTAAAAAAATTGAATGTAAAAGGTCAATTACTAGATGCTAAAATGAGAAATGATGATGTTAAAGTTACTCAAAGAGCCGGGCATGGTGGCGCACGCCTGTAATCCCAGCACTTGGGAGGCTGAGGCAGGAGGATTGGTGCGAGTTCGAGACCAGCCTGGGCTACAAAAGTGAGCGCAGGACCAGCCTCAACTGCATAGCGAGACCCTGTCTCAAAAAGACAAAAAAAAAAAAAAAAGCTACTCAAAGAGACTTCAAAGCAACCATGAGAGAAGTGCTTCACTGACTGTGAAAATGGTTGAGAAAATGGAAAAAAAAAAAGTTAGAAAAAAAAAAAAAAGAAAAAAAAATATATATATATATTCTCAGCAAAGCAATAGAGGACATGAAGAAGGACCAAATGGAAAATGCAAACTTTAAAATACAGTACTGAAAATGAAAAGCACAGATGAACTCAATAACAGATTAGAGGAACAGAGGCCAAAACCATAGAAATTATCCAACCTGGATAAACAGAATATTTTTTTAAATGCACAGAGATTTCAGGACCTGTGAACCTAACAAAAGTCCTAGCATTTATGTTGCTGGACTTCTGGAAAGAAAAAAAGAAAGAAAACAGGGCAGAAAAAGTGTTCTAGGAAATAATTGCCTGTCTGTGGAGTAGTCCAGGGACAGAATACTCACTCAGCATGTGTGAGGCCCTGGCTTTGACCAACAGCACAGAAGGAGAGTTCTAGTCACCTATGGCACGGCAGAGAAATAATAGTAGAAAACCAAAAGAAGTATGTAAACAGAGCATGTCAGTCGTTGGCCCCAGTATAGAAACACTTATATCAGATATAAATGGCCTACATCATCAGTTAAAAACAAAAGGCAGAGATTATCAAAATGTACACGAGGGCACAGCACGAAAGCTACCACCAACAAACCAAGAGGTGAGGCTTCGAGAGCAATCACACCCACCAACTCTTTGACCTGGTTTGGTGTCTCCAGAACTGTGAGACATTAAATCAGCGTTGTTCCAACCACCCAGTCTGTCACTTTTTGTTAGGGCAGACCTAGTAGCCCTCAGAAACTGATTAGTAGGTGATCAACCAATAGACCTTTAAAGCCCATCCATCCACCAAGCACCTGCTCTTTGCACATGTCCTCAGAACAAGGACAAGATCTTACCCTAAGCCACAGAAAAATTTCAACAAACTTAAAAGAATTGCAGCCATCTTTTGATCATGGCAGCCTCAAGCTAGAAACCAGTAACAAAAGGAAATAGTCAAATGTTTAGAAACTAAAAATATCACACTTCCTCAGAACTCATGGATCAAAAACTGAAGTAAAAAAATTAAATACAATTAATTAAACTAAAAATTAAAATCCAACATGGAAAAATATGTGTGGCACAGGTAAAGTAGGATTGCAAAAGCAACTTAAGGCATTCAGTGGTTGTATGAAGAGAAATACCTCAAAGCACAAATGCCACCTTCCATCCCAAGGACTTAGAACACAGAAAGCAAGAGAAACCCGAAGCAAGCAGAGGAAATAAACAGGAGCAGGTATAAGAGGACTTAAGCAATCCTACACACATAAATTTGATATCCTAGAGAAAATGGCCCTACTCCTCAAAAAAGCATAACTAGCTCTATGAAATAGGCAAGAGGAATGGACCTCCAATTACTAAAGAAACTGAACTTGTCATTTTTTAAAATTCCCACCCATGAAATTTCCAGGTCCAGATGGTCTCACTAGAAAATTCTAGCAAATTGGTATTAAATAACTAACATGGATGCTATGCAACTTTTTCCCAAAAAAAGAGAAAAAAGAAAAAGAAAGAATGCTTCTCAAGTTTGCTTTATGGAGCTAATATTATCTGGACAACAAGATATCATAAAGACAATATTAAAAAGACAGAGGCAGAGGACTAATGAACCCATTCACGGGCCCTCCAGCCCCCCACTGGGTCCCCTCCTGTGAGTTCAGGTGGTAATGATCTCCATTAATAATGAATATCTTGCCAAAGCGTATAAGCCAACGAATCATAGAAATCAAAATAAATTGTATGCACAAATGTTTACCTACATAGCAAAAAGAAATCCCCGAGTGCTTAGAAACTGAAAACCACTTTTCCACATAATGTTTGGGTCAAAGGAAAGTCTCAGAGAGAACTTCAAGACATGCAGCCAAGCAGTCAACTTAAAATGGAAATACAATGTCAACATATGGAAGACAGGTAAAGCAGTATTAAATGTTAATGGCTACATCCATGTCCACTCATTCATTTGAAAAACGACTTCTGACGCATGCTAGGTGCTACGCTGTGTGGCCCGCTGAGAGCTCACTGATCCAGAGCTCAAGGCCTGGTGTGGAAGACGAGTCTTCAATGCAAGAATGTTGGGTTATGAACGTAAGCAAATGTTATTTGTCATAAATGAAAATATCACAGTGATGGTGGTCGAAAATGTGAAAGCATATGTTTTTTTTAAAACTACAGGACTAAAAAGATTAAACCAGGTAAATGCCAAATAGGGAGGCCATAAACAGCTTAAAGATAAAAACCCTGTGAATCAGTTTGCTATGCTTGAGGTACCGGATTTCTTCTATAAAAAGTTAGCCAAGGAAATGGTCTCCAGCACTGCCGCACGACTGCCAAGCCAGCCAAGGGCCGGAGCATTCAGGGTGCATCAGGTCCTGCAATCAGGGGCAGCAGAAAAGAGCAATTGAAGAGAGGAAACCCACTTGGCGTCCTCTCCAACTGCCTTCAGGAAGTAGTCCTGACCATTGACCTCCGGCTTTCAACAATATTTTGTGCTTGGCACGCTATCAGTCAGAGCCCGGCGGGCACACTGCCTTTGATTGAATCCTACTGAAATAAAATAGATGTTTTCCTTAATCAAGCCCACGCTGCAGTTTAAATCACTTCTGGCCCAAAGTGCACGTGCCTGTGTGGAGGCACACTTGCCACGAGGTTCTCTGGGAGAGGACTGCAAAGCTTGCCCAAGCAGGCATTCAAAAGGGACTTTGTCTGTCTTCCAAGCAGTACCAGCAGACGAGACGGGCTTCACGCTACCCACCTTATTTTGAGGACAAATTGTTGGTTCACTCACAAACTTGACCACCCAGCCAAACAGGTGGATCAGAGCGGCTGGGTCAGAAGTGTCTTTCTTTTTCCTTTCTGGATCCCTTAGCTTTAAACTAAAACTTATTATTATTCTCTGCACTTTATAAAGGCAAAATATATTATTTGCAAGAAGTCTCTATAAGTTCTTGAGGGAACAAAAAACTTTTTTTTTCCAGAACTCACTCTCCAAGAAGAGAAGTTTCTGAATGGACGACGAACTTTACCCTTTCTGTGCTGCATCCCCTTCCTGCAGGGGTCAGGTTGTCTTCGTTACATTTCTTTCATCGCTGAGACAAAAATATCCAACACCCGAGGCTCAGAAAGGGAAAGCTTCTTTAGCTCACAGTGTCCGGACATCTCAGGCCATGAGCAGCCGGCTCCAAGGCAGGGTGGCCAGCACAGGACAAACTGCTCACGGTGGTAGAAGGCAGCAGGGCAACGAGAGCACAGGAGCAAGAGCCCGGCTCTTTTCCTCCCTCATGGTGAAAGCAGGCTACCTGCCCTCGAGTGGGTGAGCACGCACACCATCTACCTGCCCTCCTCTCACCCGGGCTGAGGATGTTTACAAAGTTAGGACCCTGACCCCCGATGAGTTGCTTAAACTTCTAAACTTCTCAAGTTGATACAATGTATCAACCATGACAATCCACCCCTTGTCAACTTGGCAAACGGACATATTTCTTTAAATTGGTTTCCATACAAAGATGTGTTTATTTTTATCATTTCACAAGTTGAGCATTATAATGCAGGTTTAAAACTCCCTGAGAATGAGTAATCTCAATATTATATTACTTTAGAACCATAGCACTCCACCCCTGGACCCCGGGCTCAAGTGCATTCCTTTACACAAAAGGCGTTTAGTCCATCCCCCAGTTACCGGACTCCTAATAGGTTCACCAGTGCTGAAAAGTTCAAGTCCCAAATCTCCTTCCAGTTGTAAAGCGAACTCTTAGTTCAAGACCCTGCTCAAATGAAAACCAAGGTAAACACTTCCGATATTCAACAGCACAGGAGAAACATTTTCATTCCAAAAATTACAAACAGAAGAATACAAAGGATTGGGACCAAAGTAAGTCCAAAATCCATCAGGACAAATAAGTTCTACAGTTCTGTGTCCAGCACCTGAAGCAGTCTACGGCCAGACGTCAGCTCCCAAGGGCTTAGGTGACCCCAGCCCACGACACTTCTGCTCCGTACAGCTCCGACAGCATCTCTCTTGGGCCGGCTGTGCTCCCTTCTCTTTCCCTAGAGGATCCACGTTTTTGGCTCTTCCAAACTTCTGGGGCCTCCACTGCACCCTGGCTTCTCACTCACAGCTTCACATACTGCCCTCCCAGGGCCCACTGCCCGACCCCCTACACCTTTTGAAATCACTGTGGAAGCCTTCTTAACCATGGGACTCTGGCTTGCAGCATGTACCTAAACACAACACCATGTGGGCGATGCCAAGGTCTGCTGCCAGCCGGAGCAGGAGCCAGGCTTTCCTCTGGGTTAGAGGGGTCCAGTGCCTGGATCACGAGGTGCTCAGAATCCAGTCTGAGAAACAGATTTTCTGTGCTGCCACCATTCTGGAACATGGTGCTCTGCAGCTTTCTCGTCAAAGCAAAGTCTTTCACTTTTGCAGTTTTGAGGCTTCAACGGGTAGACTTTAGTTATCGTTCCTATTTTGCTGCTCCTCAGCAAACAATCCTATGTTGGGTTGGGGAGATAACTCAGTGGTCTAAGTGCCTGCCTGGCAAGCACAAGGATCTGGGTTTGATTCCTGCTACCCCATGCCAAGCTGGTCCCAGAGCCGCAAGCATGCCATGCCAGCACAAAAGCAAGCGTGGTGGAGCACACTTGTAATCCCAGCTCTGGGGAGGCTGAGACAGGAGGATCACTATGAGTCTGAGCTGCACAATGTGACCCTATAGCAAATAAATAAATAAATAAATAAATAAATAAATAAATAAATAAATAAACAAACATCTTTTAAGGATCTCTTGCCTCTCTGTAGTACATACATCCACAGGAACTTGCCTTTGAGCCAAGCTCATGATGTTTTACATCATCTTGTGTGGCTCTTTGCTCTTGATTCTCAACATAAATCTGGCTAAGCACTCCCAATAACAGCCGGGCTACCACCCCCACATTTGACTGCTTTGAAATTTCTTCTGCCAGATTAATTAGTCTACCACCCTTAATCTCAATCTTAGGCAAAGTCTATACACATGAGCAAAATGCAGATCAGCTTTCTGCCAAGCATAGCACACATCTTCTGGAGTCCAGCAACCAATGCAGTCCGTCTTTCCAGCAGAGACCTCCCCTGCCTGGTCTTTACCGGCAAGATTGCTATCAGCTTTCTGATCATGTGATCTCTGACCCAAATCTCCCACACAGAACAGCCTAAGGTGTTCAAGCTCTCCTCTTTCAGGCAACATCTCTGAACCTTCCCAAACTGTTCCCACAAGCCGTTCCCAAAGGCTCTTGAGCCACATGGTCAGGTACAGCCACAGCAACAACCTCACTCCTGATACCAAATCCTGTCCTAGTTACTTTTCTCTCTTCACTGAGACAAACTATAGACCCTCAAAATTAAGGAAGGAAAAGTATACTAAGCTCACAATTTGTGGAGGTTTTAGTCCATAAGCAGCTGGCTCCAAGGCAGGGTAGCACGGCACAAGGGCAACTGTTCACGGCAGGGAAAGAGCAAAAGCAGGAAGACGCAAAGCGGGGAGAGCAAGCCTTTTTTCCTCCATTATATTATAAGCAGGCTACCACCCCCTAGGGTGGGCACAGCACTCACACCATCTCCCAGCCCTCCTCTTACACAGGATGAAAACGTTTACAAATCTAGGACCCTCGCCCCCTCCTGAGTCACTTAGTTACACTTCTCAAGCTAACACAAGGCATCAACCATTACACCAAGTCTACCAGTCTCATCGGACGGCCTGAGTAGGTAGTGGGACAACCCACAGTCAACCTAATTTAGTTTTGCACCCTGAGTCCACCTCAGGACAATCTGCTCCTCCAACGTATCCCCACACAGTCTCTTTGGTCATCCTCTCATTCTACCTTCTTTCACATTAGGCAAGGCTTTCCCTCCTTTTTTCTCATATTTGCTCTTGGACTGGAATTCTGGATCTATACCTGAAAGATACTGAGTCTCATCTCTTAATCCTCCTGCGATTAGCACCATGGCCCATCCTGCTTGTTGGGTTCCCTTTTTGACTTGTTTTCCAAACTGCTTTCAGAAGGAAGACCCCTCAAGCTCTTACCTATATAGGAGGGACACACAAAGGCAGAGGTAGATCAAGAGGACAATCCGGCTAGGGATAAAGAATCAAGGGCTGTCACAGGTTGTACTCCCTGGGGACATCTCCTGGCATAGAGATCTGTGCACAGGAAACTTGTCATTAAGCATTCAAGGTCCACAAGACAATGAAGGAAGAAAGACTGGAGGCCCAGAGGGCAAAGGTGGGGTGTCACAGTAGTGGGTGACCTCCACAAGGAGATGTCTTAGGCTGGAATGGCCCTGATGAGGTGTTCCCATGATTAGGATAAGGAAGACATGCATGGCTGTGTTTAGCTGCTCCCTGGATCTGGGCTGCCCCAAGGAAAGGAACGTGACCTTGATAGACGCAGCTTTCTCCTAAGAAGGGCAGTCGCCAGACAGGAATGCAGTCAGCAACTCTCCTGGCAGCTGGAAGAATCGGTATTGAAATCCTGAGAGAGGAAATCTCAGTAACATAGCACAGCATCAACTACAAAGCCTGCCATCCTGCCCACATTCATAATTCTGATCTCTTGATCTCTAAGAAGAGCAGGGCCATTGTTATCAGGGGGAATAGAGAGGGTGAGTCAGTGCCCCAGCAGGAAACAGATGACATGCCAAGATAGGGCAGTGCCGAGGAGGTAAGACTGCAAGGCAGGTCTTTGGGGGGATTGAGGTCAAGGCTAGGAATAGCAGCACAACTGTGTGGCTCTTCCCCTCCTTGGCCAGAGAAGCAAGAGGAAAGGGAGGACGCTGGGCCACTTCAGGCAGACATCCTGTGATGGGACCCATACCTCACCAGGAGCAAAGACTTCAGTGAAGCTGGCTCGAGGTCTTCACAGACAGAGCCAGGGCCAAGCAGACCCACCTGACTAGGGCTCCTGAGCCTGCACTCCCCACCGGGACAGTGCTGGTACTGTCATCCACGCAGATCAGCCTGCCAAGCAGAGGGTGAAGAGAAAAGCGCAGAGCATGACACGCATTTCACAGGCCACACTTTCTCACCGTGGGATAAAGTGGATGTCTTACCCCAGCAGCCACAGCTGCACTGTCATCAATCCCCTTCTCACCGAGGTCTTTCATTCACTTGATTCCAAGGCGCCATAACCACCTGTTTCCTCCCTGGAGTCTGGCCTGTCCTTACCGCTCCGTCTCTCTCTTAGCACCGTCATTTTTCATCTACGTGGTGCCAGTGGTCTGAAGCTGCTATGGTTTATGTCTAGTTGTCCCCCAAAGCCTCATGGAGTCACTGGGCAGGAACTTCTAGAGTTTGAGACTTGATCCATGATCCCTGGGATTATGGGTTTTAGTACTGATGGGATTATGGGTCAAAGTACTTCTGGGATTATGGGTGTAGCCTAAGGCGGGGGTTAAGGCGGACAGCCTGAATGTAATATAAAGAGAGACAGAGAGACAGACTCGAGCTGTTGCTGCTGCTCTGCTGCCCTGATTGATTGGCTGCCTCTGCCGCCATTTTGCTGCTGTTCTGCTGCCATGAACTGGATGCTCTCCGCCCTGCTCCACTCAGCCTTGGGCCAGCCAAATATGGACTGAAACCTCTACGAACTGTGAGCTAAATAAACCTTTCCTTCCTTCATTTTGAGTGTTGGGTATTTGTCTCAGCAATAAGTAAAAAGTAACTAAGACAGAAGCAATCCTGTTGCTATAAGTTTTGGATGCCAGTCTCTCCTCCCACTTGGATTTCAAACTCACGTCCAACTATGCTCTGAATGGAAAATTTCAGGAAGAAACCCTAAAATTAGAAAAAGATATGGTGAAGAAGTTTGTCCCTAAAAAAAATTAAACCTCCTCCTTTCAATTTGTCTTTCCACTGGTTCTTAGGTAAGAGAATGCCTTCATAGAGCACATACATCCTTCCTCAAGTTAATGTGTACATGTGAAATAATTCTGGTTAGAACATCATAAGCGGGGTTAGATTGAAATTAGATAACTATTAACACTTACCAAGGGTTTATCTTTCAGAGGAAAGGGATTGACGATGTACACAGTGCCTAAGGAGAGTCACCCAGAGAGAAACATTCTCTTGGGCTTTCACAGAGAGCAAACTGGTCAAGCGATGGCCATGACTCATCCAGATGGCTGATACTGACAACAGTTCTACAAAGCACTGTACATGGTTTCAAGGTAAATCCTGAGGGGATTTGACTGACCTTGGGAGATACAAAAGTTGCATGCTTTGTTACACAGGTCTTGCTTTAACTTGGCCTTAGCCATCCAGCAGAAAAGTTTAACCACAAGGCATAAAACGTAAAGCTGAATTAGTATGCTGAGCTGTAAAAGACTTACATCAACAGCTTCCAACATTGCCAGTTCTGCCAATAACCCACTGCAATTATGGAACACTGGACTGCGTGCACCACTACATTCTCTTAGTTCATTGAGGAGAAATTTTTTTGTACCAACAATGATTAGAAAAATTATCATGTCTACATCCTGTGCTCTGTATAACTACTATGAGGACAACAATACACATTGTATCAATTATTACGAATGTAGTACTAAAGTGTTTTTGAAAATGTCACGTTGTTATTCCTTATTAAAAGAAAAAAATAACACCAAGCTTCACAAGGGCCTGAGAAGAACTAAAATGAATGTGAAAAGGGAGGTGCAAGCCCTCCTAGGTCCTGTGCCAACTTGTAATCTAGAAAGGCCAGGCTCATGCACCATTACCACACCACATGTCCTTCACAGCCACATTCATGAAGGGGGCATGGTGGCATCCAGGTCACACATCTTGGATCTCGAAAATGTTTTTGGGCCAAGTGGCTCTGCCATACAGATGCCGCAAAGATTCCGGGTCCACTAGTTACCCTTTTCTCATTTTCTGGCTACATCTGTGGGTGCAGCTGATGCAATTACAATTACACTTTGGGTCCTGAAGAAATTTCAGCAGCCAGCAGGCTGCAGAACTGGGTACACAGTGACACGCGAAGGCCCAGCGCTTCCCATGAGTCCATGCAGGGTTCTTGTTTCACAGGTTACCTTCCCGGGTGGCTTCAGATAATTGCGCTCCCTGCTGGGTTTCTCTGAGTAGTGTCAGAGACAGATTTGCCTTTCAGCCTCCAATCCTTTGTTTGCGATTTCCGAACATTACCCACACTTATGTCGCTCCCCGGGCCTGTTATCACTCTTCTTCTCAGAGACCTGAATATCTCAGAGCTCTGTGCTATATTCATTTTCACTGATGTTGTCATTCCCCTTCCAATGAAGGGGCCATTTCCCCACAAGCTGACTAAAGTTTTGTTCAGCAGTGTTAGCTAAGTTGAGTGTGGAAGACTTTCAAGAAACTTCCTGTGGGTAATTTTGGGCTATTGCTCTTCTTCCTCTAAGATAGTAGCCCAGGGACCCTGAAGATGTTGTACTAGATTCACAGTTTCAGCCAGAGGAGCTCATTCCTCGGGTTGGGGAAGACAGAGTTCAAGACTTACAGAGGTTTATAAATTCTAAGTAATACGTACTTCTGAAATGACATCATCATCCTGTGAGAAGAAATCATTAGGACAAAAGTCTTAGGGAGAAGGACATTCCTGGAATGCAAGCCATACAAGCACAGAGCCTGACTAAGCCAGAGGAAGGGGACAAGGAGGCCAGAGGCCAAGCTGGCCACATCTGAACTTTATGGGTTTCCAAAAGGAAGACTTGGACCACAGCACAAAGTCAAAGAAAACACACACACCCATCCACCCATTCATCCATCCATCCACCCATTCACCCATTCATCCATCCATTCACCCATTCATACATCCATCCATTCATCCATCCATCCACCCATTCGTCTGTCCATTCACCCATTCATCCATCCATTCACCCGTTCATCCATCCATTCGTCCATCCATTCACCCATTCATCCATCCATTCACCCGTTCATCCATCCATTCACGCATTTGTCCGTCCATTCACCCATTCATCCATCCATTCATCCATCCATCCACCCATTCATCTATCCATCCACCCATTCGTCCATCCATTCACCCGTTCGTCCATCCATTCACACATTTGTCCATCCATTGACCCATTCGTCCATCCATTCACCCATTCATCCATCCATTCACCCATTCACTGACCTATTCACCGGAACTCAGTCACTTGTTCACACTGGTTATCTCTATCCACTACGTGCCTAACGGACTTTGGTGGTTACTAAGATAGGAAGACAGGGAAAACCCTAGGGTGCCACTGAAGAATGCGCCCCCTCAGTCACAGTTTTTTAATGCTTTCTGTCACAGAGATTTTTAACATCAGAGATTTTAGTGAGGGGCTAGGGAGGCAGGTAGCTCAGTGGTAGGGCCCTTGCTGGGATTGTGGTCTGGTGTGGTTTCAATCCTCACCGCTTAGGCAAAAGAGAAAAAAAAAAAAAAAAAACCTTGGTAAGACTAATGACAGTAATGGCTGGTGAGGCAGCTCAGTGGACAAAGCAGCTGCTTTAGCAAGCGCAGGGACCAGAGTTCAGTCTCCGGTCCTGCACGCTGCACCAGCCCCACCCCAAGGAGGTGCTGAGCAGACGACTGTCTTAGTTACTCTTCTCTCATTGCTGGGACCAATACCCAACACTCAAAATGAGGGAAGGGTAGGTTTATTGAGCTCACAGCTACTGGAGGTTTCAGACTGCATTCAGCCGGCTCCAAGGCAGAGTGGCACATGGCAGAGGGCAGCCTTTCATGGCAGTGGGCAGAGAGCAAGAGCGCTGAGAGAGAGCTAGCAGCAGCTCAAGCAGCGAACTTCTCTTCCTACCTCCCACTGAAATACAAATCACCTGCCCCAGGGGAGGGGCAGCATCCATTTCCACAATAATCAATTACAAATTCCAGAAGCAGCCCCATGACAGCATGAAGCTTTAGAGGGACACGTGTACATAACCATAACAAGGACCGAATCCAGGTGTGGTGACACACACCTATAATCCCAGGGCTGGGGAGGCTGAAGACAGGAGGTATCCTACAAGTCCAGTCTGTGAAGTGAGATCCTGCACCAAATACATAAAAATGAAAAGCAAAAGCAAACAGACAAAAAATAGTAATGACAGTAAAACTCCTCTTTAAAAAAATCTCCTAGCTGGAAAAATGCATATATTTATAGATGTCAGTATTCCTCGCAGTAAACCTGGGCCATCCCAAGGGCAGAGGCCCTGGGCACACGGAAGCAGCAGAGGCAACCAGGGGAGAAGCATCGCTGCTCAGTCACACTCGGTGGGACCCGGCAGCTGTGGCCCCGACCCACAAGAACAGCACACACCTGGCACCCCAGATTCCACAGCTGCAAGAGTAACTGTTCTGCACCTGTGGGACATTGCAAAGCACTATTAGAGCTGTCATCTCAAGCAGTCCTTACCGTGAGCCTGTAGGTCAGGACCCTCAACAGAAGCATGGGTTACTGGCCCAGGGAGGCTGCTCGCACAAGCCTCTTAAGCTGCGGGGAAAGAGGAAGACATCTAGACCTCATCCCAGCCCTCCCAACCTCGTGTTCTTTTCTGTTAGTTCAACATGGTCCCTCTAACCATGATCATACTCAGTCCCCTCAGATAAAGGCCATAGTTACTCTCCATGAGGGATTGCCTAATGGTCACCTTGTAACGTGAGGTTGAACTGACTCAGTGTGACACTGGGTACAGAAGGCTGACCCGAGGATTGTCACCAACAAAATAAAACGGAAGCTGAGAGGATGGTGGTTGATGTCCTTGTTGGTCCTGCTGGAGGAGCTTGCCACACTGGCTCTGCTGATACAAACTCAGCTGTTCTCATTGTGGGAGGAGCTTGGGTCCTCGCTGTCACTGTGACGGCCTAGGCTCTCTTCGAAGGAGCTCTGTCCTTACCTTGTGCATCGCTTCCTGGCTCCAGGGCAGATCTCTCAGCCTGCTGGTGTAGATCTCTCACCCCATTGGCGCAGATTTCCTAGTTTCCAATGCCTACCTTCAGGTTTTCCCAGTGCAGACCATTGGTATAGATTTGCCTAAGGCATCACTGTGGGCACTAGGATTCCAGCGGGACTTGTAGGGTACCTTGCTACGAGCTCCAGGTCTTCAGCTGAACCCCCATAGGTCATTACCGTGGGCTCCAGGCCCTCAGCCAGCTTCTTTGGGTCTCTAACATGTAGGCAGGTCTCCTGTACTCTTCTGCCCTTGAGTGAAGATTATAAAGTAACCTTATAAATTATCGTAAAATAATATTATAAAACAATATATTGCAATAATATTACAAAACAATTCTGTAATAATTCTATTATAAAATAACTCTATAAACAATGTTATGTGTGAAGTCTACAGTCCTGACTACAGTCATATGCTGAAGTGTACTCTGTGCCTACCAGGTTACAAGTGGAAGGAGGAAGATGGAAAGGAAGAAGAGGGAGGAGGAGGGGAAGAGCCAGACGCGCAGCTCAGGGCTCTCTGTAATTTGCTCACCCGCTTACCACTTACTGTCATTTTTCTAGGAAGAACTTTGCACATGAGGAGACTAAAGCTCAGGACCGGGCCGGTCCCACAGCTTGTCAGCAGTGCAGCCAGAACCAAGCCCCCAGCCCGGGCTCCTAGAGCTCTGCTGGGCTCCTAGCGGGACCTGTGTCACTTCGGGCAGCATCTCACAGCTGGCTGTCACTCTTCTTATCCCTCCAGCAGGGCTCAGCGGTAGCAGCTCTTCATGGAGCGCACAAATTCACGTCCATCTCTTTGGGATCTCACCCCAGTGCTGCCAAAAAAGTTTGGCTTTATTTTACCATAACTGAGTGAATCTCAGAAAGGCAGATAGAAGACAGAGCCAGAACCTGCAGCCAGGGCTCTAGCCTTTCCCTCTAACTGAAGGCTCCTTACCCCGCCGCTGCACAGTGGGAACAGGCGGGGTGATTAACGTCGAAATCTCCCGTGAAGTATGAGCACGGCAATCTCTAATACTGGAACTACTCATGGTGAGGCTGAGACACTCGACAATGTGTATAGACACTGAAAACCTTGCCCAAGCACCTCTGTAAGAAATGAGCATTGTACTTATTTCCCCAATTCTGGGTCCTAGTCCAGGTTCCTCTTCTACCTCTGGCAGTATTGGTGGCTCAGCTTCCTGGGCAGTAAGACAGGAACAATGACAGCGAGCCCATACTGCGAAGATCACAGGAACTCACACGTGCCCCTGGCGGGCGCCAGGTAATTCTTTTCCTTCCTTCTATTCAATGCTTCAGTCGCAGAGCCAAGCCCTGGCCTTCAGGTGCACAGCCACTTGCCACGCAAAATGAATCAGCACCTCTCGAGGCCATTTCCATTCTTGGCAGACACTTCCAGAAATGATGACAGCAACAAGATCTGCGTGACATCTTCTACGTGGTACAGGCTGCTTGGAGCGGGTGGTGGGGTGACCCTTGTGGATCTGGAGGGAAGTGGAACTTGCTTCCTGTCACTATCCTGTCAGCAAATGTCCCTGTTGCCCTTTTCAGAAGGAAGAGCTACATAAATTACCAATACACAAAACATTAGTGCCCCTGTTGCCACCTATTTGGCCAGTGAAGGCTGCCAAGAGGCTCCAGGCACAGAAGAGCCCAGCATCTGAGGTTCTCAGAGCAATGAAAAGACCAAGTTCATATCGGGCATGGGGGCACACATCCATAATCCCAGCACACGGGAGGCTGAGGCAGGAGGATCAGTGTGCGTTTGAGACCAGCCTGAGCTACAAAGTGAGCTCAAAGCCAACCTGGACTGAATAGCAAGACCCTGTCTCAAAACAGACCAGAGAGAAAGAAAGAAAGAAAGAAAGAAAGAAAGAAAGAAAGAAAGAAAGAAAGAAAGAAAGAAAGAAAGAAGACCAGTTTCTCGAGGGTTGGGTTTTCCCATGGGAGCGTATAATCAGTGGAGGTTTGGCCAGCACCGGATCTACCAGGGCACTTCCAGCTGCGCATCTGATACATGGTATCCATCGAATAAGGAACTTTAATCTCTCCTCCTGGGCATGAACAAGTCTAAGCCCACCACTCCCAGACACAGAGTGCATATCCTTTGCTGCTGGCCCAGAGGTCACACGGGCCAGCTCATGCACGGTGCACAAATACGTTTGAGAGAGAAAAGCACATTCTCCTCATAGCTGCAGTAACTGAGCTCAGCTGGGCCCTTCCTAAGGCAAGGCCTTTCCAGGCACCCATCTTCCCAGCCTACGTCTGAATTTTCAAATGACTCTCACAATGATAAAATCACAGGCATCCAGCACAGACGATCTTGGCCCTGAGGAGTTCCACGTAGCATCCTCAGGTGAGGCCCTGCGTGTGGTGGCCACACAGATTTCAATGACACTTGAGTAACAGTTTGTAGGAATGCCGGGCATTCCTACCGCCCTTCTCCCTAGAACAGATTTGCAACCCACATCCTCACGACATAAGGAAACACCGTTTCTTTTCCTCGGGCTCCCCCAGCGCTCAGTTCTTGGTGTGTTGGTGTCCATAGTTTATCAGATCCTCCATCTGCCTGCGTGGCCTGTGGGCTCCTCCACAGAAGACCAAGAGCCAAGGCTCGCCGACCTCAGGTGCTTCTGTCATCAAGCCTAGTGGCAGAGGTTGCAAAAGAGTCAGACTCATAAACTCTTAATTAGCTAGTGAAGGGTCATGACACAGAACGCATCCTGGTTGGCTTCTGTGAGCAGAGCCACAAACCCATTCTCTAATAACAAATTTGCTATTGGAGATGGAAGGCTAGGGTGTTCTACTAGAAAAATATCTCTCAACATGAAAGGGAAACATCAAGACGGAAGAAGAACAGTTCCTACCCTCATGGGCCCGGTTACCATTTACTCCACACAGGTCCTCCGAAGGCTCCCTGGGCAGTAGCTTCCACCTTGGGCCCTATGGACAACAGCGAAGGAAGAGATGGGAGCTAATGTTTGTGAAGCACCTACAAAACGGCAAGCGTTGTGTTGACCACACTTGTGTAAGCACTTGCTCCATGCAGTTCTAAAGGGAAAGTGTTAGTAACCGCCTTTTCTGTTTAACAGACTAGGAGACCATGGAAGAGAAAACAGAGGCAAGCTTCCGGTCCAAAGCACAGTCGTTTCCAGTGTAAGATAAACGCACCTGAAGTGAGTGTAAGGCCTTGGCAAAGCATGCCATCTCCACAGCTTGCAAAATAAAGGGGAAGCAACCCTGTGAGGCCCAGGATGAGCTCTCAGGGTGTGAATCTGGAGCCGGTGGAGCCAGGGGACGCAGCAGGAGTGACAAGGGCTGGAGCAGGGGATGGCAGTGACAACTAGGGAAGGAACCTGGACAGCTTTGAATGCGGCAGCTGGGATTGCTTCCTCTGAGAAGTGTGTGTTCATCTCGGATGCCCATTTCTGGACTAAGTCTTTGAATTTGGGGACCCTAATGTTTTTTAGTTCTTTATACACTCAAGACAGAAGGCCTTTGTCTGAATATTAATTAAAATTTTTTTCAAAATTCTTGGGTTGTCTTTTCACTCTGTTTGTAATTTTTTTTGCTGTGCAAAAACTTCTAAGCAAGAGGAAGTCCCAGTTGTTGATTCTTTCAAGTGTTACATGTGCATTTTGCTTTTTGTCCATGAACTGTTTGCCTACCCTGATGTCTAAGTGTCTCTGCTGGAGGGTTCACAACTTAAGTTTTCAGACCAAAATATTAGGAAAAAAGAAGAACTCCAAAGATAGCCAATATTTTGGCCCCAGCCCTTCGAGGCCAGTGAGGACTCAGAACATAAGAGAACCTGCGCTGTAACTCAGTGGTGTCCCAAATTTTCTGTTCAAGGACATTATTAGGCTACAGAGCAAAGGGAATTAAAGATATACAGTGTGCCTAAGGAGAGTCACCTAGACAGAAAATGTTCTCTCAGGTGTTCACAGAGAGCAAATTGGTCAAGCAATGGCCATGGCTCATCCAGAGGGCTGACACTGACAAAACTTCTACAAAACACTGTACATGGTTTCAAGGTAAATCCTGAGGGGATCTGACTGACCTTGTCAGATACAAAAGTTACATGTTCCGTTATACATGTCTTGCTTTAACTTGGCTTTAACCATCCAGCAGAAAAGTTTAACCACAAGGCATAAAAAGTAAAGCCAGATTAGTATGCTGAGCTATAAAAGGCTCAAGGCAACAACTTCCAACAATGCCAGTTCTGCTGATAACCCACTACTATTATGGAATTCTGGACTATACACACAACTACTTTCTCTTAATTCAATGAGAAGACATATTTATACCAATAGTGTTTAGAAAAATTATGTCTGCATCTTGTACTCTGCACAACTATGTGTTTTGTTTTGTTTCATTTTGCTTTGCAGAACCAGGGATTGCACTCAGGTCCTCGCATTTGCCAGGCAAGCACTTATCTTACTGAGCCATCTCCCCAGCCCTTGAACAACTACTATGAAGACAACAATATGCATTGCATTAATTATTGTGGCTGTCTTACTAACATGTTTTGAAGCTGTCTCATTGTTACTTCTTATTAAAAGTAATAAAATTTAAAAAGAAGTAAAAAATAGATAAGTAAAAGATTCTTAAAAAAGAACTAGTCTGATAAACAGTAAGTACTTACTAAGGTGCACTCCTGTACCTGCAGCTGGTGTCCCAGTCAAAGTCTCAAGGTGGCTAACACAGGGAAGGAGGTCTGAGGGATGGACGGGGGCTGGAGTAGGGGTGAGTGTGGTGTCTTTCTCCTTTGTCTCCTGTCCCGTAAGCCACACATGTTCCTATTCCCTCCCTCCAGTGCATAAAGGGCCAGTAAACAACAGTGGTCTCAGCCTTGCCAGTCCCCATGATTCCAACCTGACAGCTGAATGTTAATTATCCACAGCAATATAGAAACCCTCCAAACAGGCAAGAGCTGGGTCCATCCAGTGCTGGGCCACTGTAGGCCACCGAGATAGCTCTCCTAAGAGAGAAAGAGCGAAGAGGTCAACTTGCTTATTTTAGGGAAAAGTTAACTGATCCTTAATAACCATATCAATGTAACACTACCACTACTTATTAAAAGAGTTTGTGGTGCCATAATAATTATAATAAGAGAGCAGAGTTTCACAAATGATAAGGCTACCTCATGTATAAAATTATTTTCATCCTCATTTTGTAGATAAAGAAACGAATGCTTAGGAAAGTCCAATCCAACTTGTCATAAAGACAGTAAGTCAAGAGTCAAGCTCCAGGGCTCTTCAACCTTAAGAAACTTCTCATCAGTCATCATGCTACACAGAGAAATCTGAGACAGAAGTGCCTAGAGAATTCGGAAATGACCTTGACACCTCGTCTACTGCTGCTCTCATTTGTGAGTAGCCTGAGCACTACCAAAACAGCTAAAGCTTTTGGTAACTTCTTGTGCTTCCTTGTTGGGTCCATACGAAGAAGCATTTTTATTTTTTCCTTCTACCATCTAGCATCAGTAGTGCATACCTGTGATCCCAGTACTCTGTGAGGCTAAGGTAAAAGGACCTCCGGTTTGAGGCCAGCCTCTGTGCTGCACAAGTTACTTGGATCCTGTCACTAAATAAAGGAGGATGGGTGTGCAGCTCTGTTTAAAGACCCTGGGTTCAATCCCCAGCACCAAAAAAAAAAAAAAAAAAAAGACAAGCAAGCGCCAGGACCAGCGCTACTGAACTGGTTATCTTTGCCCTCCAGCTCACTAGGAGGAAGCTCTGATTTGTAGGTGCCCCTTTTACATGATATGACAACTCCCACATGGTCACGGGCCCTGAGCAATATGAAAAACACACCAGGAAGAGATGAGCAGGACCCGCTGCCCTAGGCCAGCAGGAAATGGTCCAGCGTGCCACTGCCTTCTGCCACCAAATGGAGCCAGTCACAACCTCCTGACAACACCTCTAATGAATGAAGAAGTCAATGACGGAACTGTCCAAATGCCAAGGGTGGGATTCATCTCGTAAGGACTGAAAATCCAGAAAGGTCTGACTCCCAATGGAAGTCGTGAAGGAGCCTGAGCTTCCCGAAGAGAACTTACCCCGGGGCTGCCCGCTTCAGGGTTGCAACTTGAGACAGCCAATGGCCAGGAGGGAGAGGTGAAGAGCCCACAGCACGCAGCTCTGTGTCCTCTGCCCTCTGGTCCCCTATTCTCAGCCCCACTGTCCCCGCCTCAATGGACTTATGACGAGTTGCTTTTTGTTCAATACCTTTGGCTTCCCTCAGTGGAATCCAAAGGTCCCAGATCCTGTCATTCAATGACCAAGTGATAGTAAGAAGCTCTCTGAGGTTCGTAGACTCTGACTTGCTGGGTGTATTGTTTGTGACACCTGTCCCCAAGCCCCAAAGAGCTGGCACAGCTCGACAGCCGCTCCTGCTTCCTCACCGCTAACTCCCAGCTCTTTTCCATGAAGAAGCCAAGTTCCATCACTACCTGGGGCTGCTTGAACCTCTACACATGCCCGTCCACTCAGGCCAAAAGCCTGGGCTCGCAGCACTGGGCTCCTGCCTGGAATCACGGCACTCTTCCCTGGGCCATTTTCTGACTGGACCGTGACTCGGCCTCACAGGAGTCTGCTGTATACACCTCCTGTCCAGGCTCACCAGGTGGTCATGGAAGTGTGTGGTCATCACAACACCCTGATGTTGAGAACCCCGGAGGAAAGGAGGTGCCATCCCTCGGCCTCCAGAGCAGCGCCTCAGCGCCTTCACCAGCACACCCAGCTTCCCAGAAACTAGAATCACTCACTGATCCACACTTAGCAAAGAGAAGGTCCTGCCTCTGGGGTGGAAAATGCTCTGTATTGCTTCCCTTGGGAATCAGTCTCATTTACTCACATCAGAATTCCTTCAAGTGGGCCTAGGAGCAGGCAAACACACACACACACACACACACACACACACACACACACACACACGGTCTTGCTGATGCTAACACTTTTAGAAATTTACTTTTATTTAGGGAAGGGTCTACAGGGTGTTCAGATCTCACTACTAGATCAGACTCCTAGTGATCCACCTGTTTTCAGCCTCCCAAGACCTGGGATTACAGGTGTGTACCCCCAGGCCCAGTCTCAATTGCCATCTCAGTGTGTCCCAGGGGCAAGGCAGGCACAGGAGGCCCAAAGATTGAATGCCTGACCCTTGCTCCAGCTTGCAGGCACTTTGATCCCCTGAGCTTTTCGGCCAGCCCAGAAATTTACTTTGAAAACTGCCTTGAAATCAAACTTGGAGCTCACTGAAGGGTGTCAGTATCATCGCGTGTTCTTTCCCCCTCCCTGCCTCCTGGCCTTGGAGCTTGACAGGAGGTGAGGTTTCATCACTGCCTGGGACCTTTGGAAGCATTGCAGGCAGCACTGTCTCGCCCCAAATATAGCTCACTGCCCACCGCACCCCACGGCCCCGAATATCTTCCTAGGACTACGCAGAGCTCTTTTCATGTGGGAAGCTCCCGTTACATTCTTTGTTACCCGGTGCTGCTCCAGCCATCTTTGCACGTCTTTCTGTGAGCAGGTGTCTGTGAGCTGAGCCCCCCGGGTCACACTCCCTGTGCTGGCCTCTGACTCCTCTTCGGATGCGCCTGGCACAGGCCCAGGTACAGTGCCCACGCCTCCCAGCGTGGCTCCTGGATGTGGCTGGCCTCACCTTACAGGTGTGGAGCAGGATGCAAGTCAGAGGCTGCAGGTGACGTGAAGCAGTCAGGTCGTGCCCTATGCAGCCCCTGCCACACCGCCTGAGTGACGAGAGATGCCCTGTCCATGACCAGGCCTCGAACTATTGGCAGAAAGGAGCACGTCCGAGCTCCGGCTCTGCATGCATTTTCTCCATGTGCTTTGACCCCCCTCTACACACAGTGCAGCAACGCCTGGGCTGCCCATCACCCCTGGCTCCCCACAGGGCTCTCAGCAGGCGTGAGCTGCTCAGCCCCTCCCTCCCTCTGTGCACAGCTTCGTGCAGCTCACAAGCACGTGTGCCCCAGTTCCGCTTCAGGAGTAGGATTACCTTAGGGTCTGCACAGTCCTGCAGAATGTTCCAGCAGCAGCCTCCCTTCTAGAAAACCCAGGAAGACCTGCCAGGATGAGGTGCTGAAGCTGAGTTCAGCCAGGAGGTGGAGAACAGACCGGCATGCCAAAGCAACCGCATTTCCATATACTGGCCATGCCTTGCTGGAAACTGGGCTTTTTTTTAAATCAAACGATGCTGACATTCACCTTTAGAACAGAGAGATGCTTTGTATACATGTCACATAGGTGAGCAGCTGGTTACTGGAAAAAAGCAAAAGCTTTCAGTGGGCAAAGGACAATTACAAGGATGTTTATACTATTAACAAAATACATGAAACTCCTAGGAGTAAACTTCATGAAATATGTGCAGAAATTTATAAAACTTTATAGTGAAAAGTCAAATCAGATTTAAGTAAACAGTGAGTATAATATCCCCACAGATTAGAAGACTACAATGTCACTTTGTCCCCAAAGTGATATGTCAGGGTCCAGTGAAATGCATGTCAACATCCCAGGGGGGCCTTTTTAGGAACTGGCAACCTGGTTCTAAATTGTATCAGGAAATGCCAGCGAGCTGGAATAGCCGGAGCAAGTTTGGAAATGAAGAACAGACCCAGAAGATGGTCGTTATCTACCTCTAAACCTCGTGGAAGCCACAGTGACCGTGACAGTGCAGCTCTGGAAGCCACAGAAACAGAGACACTGGTGCAGGCAGGTGCTCCAAAGCCATTTCATACATGTGCACCGATTTTTGACAGAAAAAAGTGCAACAACAATTCAGTGGGCAAAAAAAGAATAGCATTTTTGACACATGGTACTGGGGCAATTGAATACTCATGCAGAAAATAAATGGGGGGCTGGGGAGATAGCTCAGTAGAATAAGCGCTTGCCTGGCAAGCACAAGGGTCTGAGTTCAATCTTCAGTTCCAGAAAAAAAAAAAAAGAAAGAAAGAAAAGAAATGGTATCTGAAAAGAATTCAGATGGCCGAAGAACAAAATAATAGTAAAGGTATGAAATGTCTAGGAAGAAGCCCCTGTGACAACCCTCGTGACCTCGTCTTAGGCGAAGAAGATACAACACCACAGTGTGAGCCATAAGAGAACACAATGTTAATTTGGACTTTACTAAAAATTTAAAGCCTCTACTTTTTGAAAGGTACTAATTAGACAAGGAGAAAAATATCTGAATATGTGGGGAAAACAATTTTCTCTGATTTGGAGAAAAATGCAAATAAAAAGCAAACTTCTGATTTTTTTTTAAGACAGACAAAAGCTTAAATACACATCACAGAAAATGCAGGTGGAAAATAAGCACATCATCCGCCAACATCCTGAGCCACTCGGCAGGTATAACAAAAGAGAAAGCAGTGTAATATCACCATATGCATTTTTAAATGCATCCAATTAAAAAGGCTGACCATACCAGGTGCTGGTGAGGAGAGAGAGGAACTGAGAGGATTGCAAAATGGTACGAGCTCTTTGGAAAGCAGCAGGGTGGTTTCTTAAGCATTTTCCAGCGCTCTGCTCTAACTGCTCCAACTCTAGGTCTGTACCTAGGAGAAGCAAAGCCATATGTCCACAGCTGCTAGTACGTTTGTAGCAACATCTCTGTCCAGTGTCTGGAAACCGCCCAAGAGCCTATCATCAGACAGACAGATAAACACGTCCTGACATACTGATACAATAAAAACCAAAGAACTGTTGACGCATGCCACAACAAGTATGAATCTAATAATTATTTTGAGTGAAAGAAGGCAGACAGAAAGAGAAATGTATTATATTCATGTAAAACTCTAGAAATGCAAAAGACTTCAAGGATGACAGAAAACAGATCAGTAGTTGTCAGGCGGGGAACTAAAAGAAGGGGGCACATTAGAAGGGCATGAGTAAGCTCCAGCGGGTGAGGGATGGGTTCATGATTTTTATTCTAGTGGTGGCTGTCCAGATGTACAAACGCCAGAACTTAGCCAGTGGTGCACCTCCAGCGCACGTAAGTTACCTGGTTGTTTGTACTTCTGTAAACTTCGTCATTTCGAAAGGCAGACAACAGCAGCACCTGTGCTCATAAGGTGCCGGGATGGCTGAGAACGAGCGCTCCTTCAGCTTCATCGTGTGCACCTCCCTGAGAAATGAAAGAGAGCCAATGAGGACAGACTTCGTCATTTCTCCAAAGCTGACCCGGTGGCACACTGACTAGACAGGCTGGAACACTGACAGAAGTATGGCCGGCGGTGTGCACTACGGAATCTACTCAAGGACATTTCCTCCTTACTCAGTGTTCATGGGTGTGGAAAGCTGGCTTTCGTGCAATCTTAAATACCACAAAAGGCTAATCTCTGTTTTTATTCAACAATTTTAAAACATAAAGCATACTCTCCACCTACAGAATGTCTTTTCAGATTATTTTTTAAAGAGAATGAAAAATAAAAATGATATAGAATTTCAAAACAAGATAATAGGAAATTAACAATGGTTATTCTGTTGCATGTTGTGATTGTTACTGTTTGTGTCTGGGTGTACCCCGAAGCCTTACGCAGTCATTGGAGGGCTTCTGGAGTTTGTGACTGACTCATGGGTCAATGCTGGGGCTATGGGCTGGGTGTTCCACCCGCCCTGGGACAGCTAGCCTGCATACAATGAAGAGGGGAAAAGAGGCTTGCTCCCGCCATGTGCCACCCCTCCTTGGAGCCAGCTGAGCAAGGACTGAAACCTCCAAAAAGCCTGAGCTAGGTCAACCTTTCCTTCCTTAGTTCTGGGAGCCAGGTATGTTGTCTCAGCAACGAGAGAAAAGTAACAAAGACAGTTGTCTTCCAAGTAGTTGCTCAGATTAGCAGATAGAGGCATGTGAAATGGATCATTATAAGCACTAACTGAGCTTTTCAATGAGCTAATACAAATTAGTAGTACAACTGTCCTAGCTATCTTGGAGATATATATATATATATTTTTTTTTTTGCTTCTTTTCTCTTTTTCCCCATCCCAGATGATCTTTCCTTTCCAAGCAATTTCTTTCCCTCTCACAACATGCATCGCATTTTTTTAATCTTATCTACTCTTCCAGTTTCATGCTAGGGAGACAATACATTGTCTACATATGTGGGTCTGGCTTACTTCACTAATGAGTATGGTTTCTAGTTGTATCCATTTACCTATAAAAGCCTCACCTTCATCGTCTTATGGCTGCGTAGTACTCCACAGTGTAAAAACACCACATCTTGTGTACTGCTCCCGGTGTAAACTCAGTTACTGTCATTCTCTCTCTCAAGAGTAGTACTTGAAAATAAGAGACTGAGCCAAATACCATAGTCTTGACAGGCTACAATTTTTTATTTCCTTGAATTCCCAAATATCTGTGTAAAAACTGTGTAACTTTATATCACAATGTATGGAACATTATTAGAATGTAAATGATGGTCAGAAAATATCAATTCCAAGCTAAGTCAAAGATATTTGATACTCAGAAAGCCAGTGATGATAAGCTCAAGTACCTATGCTATAGTGTAAGAGTATCACAAAGCTTTTCTGCTGGAGGGTTAAGAATGTAAGTTAACAGACCAAAAATTGGAGAAAAAGAAGGGCTATAAGGATAGCCAATATTTTGTCCCTAGCCCTTCAAGGTCAATAAAGACCCAGGATATAAGAGAGCCTGTGCTGTAATATCCTATAACTCAGAGGTGTCCCAAATTTTCTGGTCAAGGAGATTATGGGACCTCAGAGGAAAGGGATAAATGAACTATCGTGCATCTAAGGAGAGTCACCCAGAGAAAAACATTCTCTCAGGCTTTCACAGAAAGCAAACTGGCCAAACAATGGCTGTGACTCATCCCAAAGGCTGACATTAACAACAGTTCTGCAAAGTACTGTCTATGGTCCTAAACTTAATCCTGAGGGGCTTTGACCTTGGAAGATACAAAAAAAATGTATGTTTTGTTATACAGGTCTTGCTTTGACTTGCCCTTGATCACCCAGAAAAAAAAAAAAAAAAAAAAGCTTAATTACAGTGCATGAAACTCAGAGCTAGATTGGTGAGATGAGCTTTAGGAGGCTTAGATCAATAGCCTCCAACATTACAAGCTTCACTGGTGGCCCACTGCAATTTCAGAACATTTGACTGTGTATGCATCTGCTTCCTCTTAGTGCAAAGATAAGAATTTTCTTTTCCTTTCTTCTTCTTTTTTTTCTTTTTCTTTCTTTTTTTTCTTTTTAGCAACATCAATAGGGAGGTGGGTCATGCCCACACACTGTGCTCTGTAGAACGATTGTGAGGACAATATGCAATGTGTCAACTTTTCAAAAAAAGGAAAGGGGAAAAGAAAAAAAAAGTAATGTTGATTGAATGTGTCAATGTTTAATTGTTTGATCAATCTTATATACCTATATCTATTAATCTAAACTGATCTGATGATGAAAATATATAATATAACCATTGTTAAATCTATACAATAAAAATATTAAATCATAAAAAAACCACATCTTTTTTATCCATTCCTCGATTGATGAACATTTGGATTGTTTCCAAGACTTAGTTATGATGAATTATGCTGCTGTAAACAAGGGTACACATACACTGTGTGATATGATGGTTTTAGTTCTTCTAGAGAAATACCCAGAATGGGAATAGCTAGGTTAAATGGAGTCTCTAATCCAATATTTTTGCAGAATCTCCACACTGATTTCCACAGTGGTTATACCAGCCTGCACCCTCACTAACAGTGGAAAAGTGTCCCTTTTCCCCACAGCCTCACCAGCGTTTGCCATTGGTTGACTTCTTGATGATAGCCATTCTTCCTGGGGTGAGATAGAATCTGTGTTGTTCTAATTTGATTTCTCAAATGATCAGTGATGTTGAACATTTTCTCACATATTTATTTGCAATCTATAGTCCTTCATTTGATAAGTGTATTCATCTCAGATGCCCATTTTTGGATTGGGTCTTTAAATTTTGGGAGGCTGATTTTAGTTCTTTATATGTTCTAGATAGAAGTCTTTTGTCTGAGGAACAGTTCGCTAATTTTTTTCCCAATTCATTGGTTTTATTTTCACTCCATTGGTGGTTTCTTTTTGTGTGCAAACACTTTTTTAATAAAATTAGTGCTCAGTTGTTGATTCTTTGAAGTACTTCACATGCAGTATGGATTTTGATCTCCAACTCTCTACCCCTATGTCTTCTAGATAACTACCTACTTTCTCTTCCGTGAGATTTAGTGTTTCCGTTCGAATATTTAGACCTCGGATCCACCTGGACTTTAGTGCATGGTGATAGACATAGGCCTAATTTTAGACTTTGGCAGTGGAAAGCCCGTGCTTCCAGCACCAGTTATTAAGAAACTGTCTTTCTTTCAGTGAACATGTTTGGCCCCTTCATCAAAGATAAGGTGGAGAAGCATGTTTGTAGCTATGTCTGCATTTCCGAATCTGTTCCACTTATCCTCAGGGCTTTTTTATGCCATGACAGTGCTGATTTTATCACAGTAGCTTTGTAGTATAATTTCAAGTCAGAGATTGTGATGCCTCCTACCTCCCTTTTGTTGCCAAGAATCGCTTTTGCTATTCTAAGTCTCTGTGGCTCCAGACAAATTTCAACACTTTCTGTATATCTATGAGGTATGCTAATGATCTTTTGATCAGAACTGCATTAAATTTGCATAGCAGCTTTGGGAACATTGCCATTTTCAGGATGTTTGTTCTTCCTAGCCGTGAGCAAGGAATATATTTCCATTAAATCCTCTTTGCTCTTTTTTTTCAGGGTACTTCAATTTTCAATATGTAAATCTTTTATTTTTCTTTGCTACATTATCTCCTAAGTATTTCGTATTTATGGGATGCTATTTGATATAGTTTCCCTCCTCTCTTTCTCAGTGAGTTTGTTGTTTCTGTACAGGAGTGCCATAGACTTTGGAGTGTTGACTTTGTATCCAGCTATTCTAATAAATTAGATATTAAATCTAGAAGTTGTTTGGTGGAGTTTCAGAGGTCTTTTATGTAGAATATCATGTCATCTGAAAATAATGAGAATTTAACTTCTTCCTTTCTTATCTTTATTCCTCTCTTTTCTTTTGTCCAAGTGTTCAGGCTGATGTTTCCAGAACTATAATGAATAGGAGGGGTGGACATGAACAGTGGACATACTTGTCTTGTCCCTGACCTTAGATTCAAAATTTCTGTGTTTTGTTCATTTAAGATGAGATTAGCCATTGATTTGTCGTAGATGCCTTTTGTCAGATTGAGGAAAAGACAATCTACTCCAATTTTCTGTGGGACTACTGTCATGAATAAGCCGTGGACTTTATCAAAAGGTTTTTTCTGCATCTAATGAGATGATGATGTCATTTTGGGGGGTTTTCTTAGAATGTTACAACACCTTAATATTCTGTGTTTTGTACTATCATAGTCATTCATTTTTAACTTTTTTTGTTTCACGAGGAAAAACTTTGTAGCATGATAACAAGAGAATAACACTGGTTAATACAAACAAGCTGAAATACTATTTGGGTTCTCTTATATAAGAAATATATATATAAAGAAAAGCAATCTTAATGAATTTTAAAATTTCAGTTTTTCCTCGACCTTAAAAACATCTTCTCCAAATTTTCAATCTACTTGCCATCAACTGTAAATGCATAATAATACTCATATTTATCTTACTAACATGTAAAGTATTTTATAATTTTGTGAGAAAATTCATTCATAGTAGTTTCACACATGCTCGCCACCTTTTCCACACGTAGCTGGGATCATAAGCACGTAGCCTTCCCACGCTCCAGCAGATGCCTACTCTTTTCAAGGTTTGGATAACTGCCTTAGTTATCTCACGGGTGGGACAAAGTATTCAACCCCCACAATTAAAGAGGGAAAGCTTCAGTTAGCTCATAGTGTGTGGAAGTTTTTGGTCCCTAATAAACTGTCTCCAAGGCAGGGTGGTGCATAGCACAGGGGCCACTGTTCATGGCAGCCGTGGTGGCAGAGGACAGTGAAAGCAACAGGAGCAAAAGGAGAGGAGATGAGTGTTGTATGATATGTGTTGGTGACCGGAAGAAATGACAAGAAGACCCGATGAATGTAGCTTCAGAGGACTCACTGAGATTTCCCTTCCAGTGAGCCCAGAGCCTCAGAAGACTCTTCTTTTTATTCAGCATTACAAAAAAAAAAAAAAAATGCTAAGGAACATACATCACTACTTTAACAGATACAGCACATTCCAGGCACTGAGCTCACACAAATGCTAACTGATACTACTTCAAGCAGGGAGGAGGCCACCATTGGTGTCAAGTAGTGATTAAACAAAGAACAGGACACCCACGGGATGAGCTGTCATCCGCAACCTTGAGCCCCAGCTTCCCAGGACTCCCAAGCAACAGAAGACAGCCCTCCTGGACTCTGTCCATAATTCACCACTTCTAGGGACACCAATTGGTCTTCAGTCTTATCTCTGTGTCACTACAGACGAGCCTAAAAGTGTCTCCTTTATCTTCCTAGACTCCTGGGATTAGAGCGGTGCGCATGGAATCAGTGAAACGATCTGGCAATCCGCAGCCCTAATCCCGGCACCTTAATGCTAGCATTGCACTGTGAACCAGTCACAAACTCTTGATTCAGCCACCTCTGAAGCTGCTGCTTCTCATGGCTGCATACAGCTTAGAGGAACATCTAGACACAAAGCGTAGCAATAAACTGGAAATTAAAAAGAAATCACCAAGATTCATAGTTACTGTTTTAGTTGTCTGATCAATCTCACATGCCTGCATCTGGTGGTCTCAGCAACAAGTTTGATGACAACAATAGGTTATATAAGAACACTGTCAATTTCCTATTCGTGTTTTGAAATTCTGTACCATTTTCATTGATTTATGTTGCCCTATTCCTGTCCTTGTTCTTGCTGTTTGTTTTGGGGTTTCTTTTTCTCTCTCTCTCTTTCAAAATAAAATAAGATTGTTCATGTCATTTTTGCCTTTGGCTTTGTTGATATGATGTATCATTTATTCATTTGCGTCAGTTGCACCATCTCTGTATGTGACATTGGCATTAACAGTTCATTGTACAAACTGACATCTTCTTTAATTTCATCTGTCATCCATTGGTTGTTTAAGAAGGTATCATTAATTGCAATGTGTTCGTGAAGTTTGTGTGGCTTCTCTTGCCATCGATTTCCAATTTCTTTGCGCTACGGTCTGGTAATATGCACGCTATAGTTCTGTTTGTATTCACAGCAGCACGTTCTGAGAGCTGTTATGGGGCCTATCTTGGAAAATGTCCCATATGCAACTAAGAAGAATGTGGATTCTGATGTTATGGGGCGCAACACTCTGTAGACATCTACTAAGTCCATTGTTCAAAAATTAGGTTCAGTTCTGATATTTCTTGAGTAAATTTTTTATCTACTTGATATATTTGTGACAGTGGGGTATTGGGGTCCCCATTATAACTGCTTTGGTGCTTATTATTTTTCATGTACATTAATATTAATTTTACAAAGTTGGGTGCACTGGTATTTGGTTCATATAGCTATGTTTATTATATCTTCTTGGATTATTCCCTTTACAAGGATCAGTAACCTTTTTATCTCTCTTGGTTACTTTTGGCTTGAAATCCACTCTGTCTGCAAAGAGAGTAGCTACCCTTGCTTTTGGCCAGGTTCCTGTCACATAGAATATAGTTTTCTATCCTGCGACTTTCAGTGTAGGTTTTTTTGTTGTTGTTATTGTTGTTGTTAAATGTGTTTCTTGTATGCAGCATATTGTTGAATCTTGCTTCTTGATACATTGTGCCATTCTATTTCTTTTGGCTGGTGAATTGGGACCATTAACATTGATGATTTTGATTGACATGAACTGGTCTATCCTTCTTAAGTTACTTTTCTATTGTTGGTTCTCTTTCTTTCCTCTCTGTTTAATTACTTGCCTTCCCTGGTGGATTCATCCTGATGGAGCTCAAGTGATTGTAGCCTTCATAATATCTGTTTAAAATATCTTTCAAAACATTTTCAAGTGTTGGTTTGGTAGCATAAATTTCTTCAGGCATTCTTGGTCATGGAAGTATCTTATTTCTCCATCAATTTTAAAAGATAATTTCATGAAGTACAATAATCTGGGCCAGATGTTGCTTTCATTCTTTTTTTGTTTTTAATGTGTTTAGTACAGGGTCTCACTACACAGATCAGATCTTTAGTGATCCTTCCATTTTTTTCAGCCTCCCAAGCACTGGGATTACAGGTACATGCCACCACACGCAGTCTCAGTTGTTATCTCAGCAGGGCCAGAACAGCAGGCAGCAGGCTGGGCATTGAACCAGTGCTCTCTGTGTCCACCTAAGCAGGCACTTTAATCTGATGAGCCATCTGGAAGCTCAAATGTTGTTTTCTTTTAGGATTTTAAATACTTCACGGTTTATGTTGATAAGTATGCTGTAATTCCATTGGGCTTTCCTCTCTATAAATGATTCTGTTGTTTTGCTGAATTTCTGGAATCCTAACCACTATAATCCTTGGGGTAGATTTTTTGATCATGGCTAACTAGAGTTCCATATACTACTTCACTTGTCAAATTATTTTTCCATTTTGGGGAAATATTCTGCTATTACTTCTGTGAACAGTAGGACAGCCACAATAATTAGTTCAATGCGTACTGTCATCTTCATAGTAGTTGTTCAGAGTATGAGATGCAGACGTGATAACTTTTATAAACAGTGCTGGTACAAATATTTCTTCTCATTGAACTAAGAGAAAGTAGTTGTATACATAGTCCAATACTCCATAATAGTAGTGGGTTATCCAAACTGGAGATCTCAGAAACTATTGATTTGAGCCTTTTATAGCCCAGCATACTAATCTGGTCTTACTTTGTATGCATTATGGTTAAACTTTTCTGCTGGGTGGTTAAGGCCAACTTAAAGCAAGACCTGTATAACAACATGTAACTTTTGTATCTGACAAAGTCAGTCAAATCCCCTCAGAATTTACCTTGAAACCATGTACAGTGTTTTGTAGAACTTTTGTCAGTGTCACCCATCTAGATGAGTAACGACCATTGGTTGACCAGTTAGCTCTCCGTGAGAGCCTGAGAGAATGTTTTCTCGCTAGGTGATTCTCTTTAGGCAAACTGTACATCATTGATCTTTCTTCTATGGCCCCTTAATCTTGTTGAACAGAAAATTTGGGACATCGCTGAGTTATAGGATGTTACAGTACAGGTTTTCTTATGTCATGAGTCCTCATTGACCTTGAAAGGCTAAGACCAAAATATTGGCTATCCTTGTAGCCCATTTTCTCTAACTTTTTGGTACAATAGATTTTTTTTTATTGTTTAAATTTAACACGGGTTATATTACATATTTTCATCATCAGATCAGTTTAGATTAATACATGTAGGTATATAAGATTGATCAAACAATTAAACATTAACCCTTCTAAATCAACATTACTTTTTTTCTTTTCCCCTTTCTTTTCTTTGAAAGTTGACATATTGCATATTGTCCTCACAATCGTTCTACAGAGTACAGTGTGCGGGCATGACCCACCTCCCTACTGATGTTGCTTAGAAAAAAAAAAAAAAAGGAAAAGAATATACTTCTCTTTGGACTAAGAGGAAGCAGATACATACACAGTCAAATGTTCTGCAGTGAAGCTTGTGATGTTGAAGGCTATTGAATCTAAGCCTCCTAAAGCTCGTCTCACCAATCTAGCTCTGTTTCATGCATTGTAATTAAGCATGTTTTTTTCCTGCTGGGTGGTCAAGGGCAAGTTAAAGCAAGACCTGTATAACAAAACATTCAATTTTTTTGTATCTTCCAGGGTCAAATCCCCTCAGGATTAAGTTTGGGACCATAGGCAGTACTTTGTAGAACTGTTGTTAGTGTCAGCCTTCAGGACAAGTCACGGCCATTGCTTGGCCAGTTTGCTTTCTGTGAAAGCCTGAGAGAATGTTTTTCTCTGGGTGACTCTCCTTAGATGCACTATAGTTCCTTTATCCCTTTCCTCTGAGGTCCCATAATCTCCTTGACCAGGAAATTTGGGACACCTCTGAGTTATAGGATATTACAGCACAGGTTCTATTATATCCTGGGTCTTTATTGACCTTGAAGGGCTAGGGCCAAAATATTGGCTTTCCTTATAGCCCTTCTTTTTCTCCAATTTTTGGTCTGTTAACTTACATTCTTAGCCCTCCAGCAGAAAAGCTTTGTGATACTATTACTCTGTAACATAGGTAATTGAGCTTATCATCACTGGCTTTCTGAGTATCAAATATCTTTGACTTAGCTTGGAAATGATATTTTCTGGCCATCATTGATATTCTAATAACTTTCCATACAATGTGATATAAGCAGTTACACAATTTTGACACAGATATTTGGAAATTCAAGG
>PVJA010016626.1:0-43655 GCA_004027025.1 Myocastor coypus
CTCCTCCGCCCCGCTCCTCCATCCCGCTGCTCCACCCCACTCCTCCTCTCCTCCGTCCTGCTCCTCCGCCCCGCTCCTCCGTCCCGCTCCTCCATCCCACTCCTCCGCCCCGCTCCTCCTCTCCTCCATCCCGCTCCTCCGTCCCGCTCCTCCACCCTGCTCCTCCTCTCCTTCGCCCTGCTCCTCCGCCCCGCTCCTCCGTCCTGCTCCTCTGCCCCACTCCTCCTCTCCTCCGTCCCGCTCCTTCGCCCTGCTCTTCCGTCCCGCTCCTCCATCCTCCTCCTGCGCCCTGCTCCTCCTCACTCCTCCGCCCTGCTCCTTCGCCCTGCTCCTCCGTCCCGCTCTTCCATCCCGCTCCTCCATCTGCTAATCCACCTGAACTCTGCACGCTCAGATCCACAGCCTGATTTTCCCCCTTGAGGGTGATGAACTGAACCCTAACACAGTGCTTGACCACTAGCATGACTCTGTGAAAGTTATGAAATAAAAGCAGGCGCAGAGGTACATATCGATGTATAGAAGGAGCACTTCATTGTGTTCTGATCCACGGCGCTGATCACCAGGAAGCATTGCCCTGGACACGCCCCTGAACTCCCTGTCATTCTCCCTGTTTTACCTCCTCATGGCTTGCTTGATCAAGAAGTTACTTGGTAATTAAAGTAAGATTTCCCAGGTACCTAGGGAGTGTCTGTAGTTAGCATCATAGTAGCCTAGGCAAACGACAGTGGTTGGACTGACACTCGGCCAGTAGACATGGTGGAAAGCGGCTCGATTGGAGGCCACTGAGGAACTCAGCCTCACAGCCTGAGAAACGACTCACGGAGGGTCATAGGTGGCATGTGACAAAGGGCTTCCACATGTCTAGCTATGAACTGGTTGAGGGGCAGGGCCACCAAGAAAGAGGGTGTGGCTTGGCAGGCAGCGTGCGCTGAGTCTCCAAAGCATCCTTCGCCACTAAGCTGTTCTGTGGTTACCAGTGACACACCAGGGCTGGCAGAGTCAATACGTTCTAACTTGTGCTCTTCCAGTTTAGTTGTTCCTCAACCATTGTCTTTCGACTGAGTCCCCCAGGGGTGGCTGTGTCATCCTTCATGGAGCGTGTTGGAGAGCTCAGCATCGGGAGTGACCTCCCAGCTGCTTGCTTTATTTCTGTTTTTGTCCCAATAACCTTCGATAATGCTTAGCTGTTTTGTAAACTAAAAGCCAGGTTATCTGACTACGGATCCATGGTACACACCTGAGAAGGGTCATCGGCATGGATGAGCAGAAAGAAACCAAGTCCCTCTTGTGCTAGTTACTCTTTCCTTGCTGAGATGCAGTACTCGACCCCCACAGCCCTAGGGAGGAGGGACTTATTTTGGCTCTCAGTTTGCAGAGGTTTCTGTCCTTGGTCGGCTGGCTCCAAGTCAGGGCGGCATGGCTGAGGGCCCTAGCAGAGTGGAAACAGTCCATGGCAGGGGAGCAGGAAGCAGAGGGCAGTCACGGGAGGGAAGGAGAAAGACCCTTCTGAGCCACACCTGGGGACCCACCTCCTCCCTGCAGGCTACACCTCAGCTGCAGACGCATCCACTGGTGGGGTGTCACACCCCACAATCCAGTCACCTCCTCAGAGTCCCACATATGAATGAGTACACGAGGCTTTGGGGGACAGCTGGACACAAACCATAGCAACCTTTATGTATGTCTTAACATTTCAGCTACCTGCAGACCCCTGCAGGCAAGACTTTACTCAATGAAAAAGTCTAGAAATAAGCAATTCATAGACTGAATTCCATACAATTTTGAGTTACTAGGTAGCACAGCAGGCCTGTCAGTTTCCAGCCATCCCAGGCCCAGAATCCTCCCGCTGTCATGTGTATCTGCACTGTATACGCCATCGGCATGCTGCTTATCTGGTAGTTACCTCATTGATGGGGTTGTGATATCCCAGTGCTTGTGCCAAGTCCATCCTTGTTTTACTTAGTAATGACCTCAAAGCACCAGAGGCGTAGCCCAGAGTTGGCATGGGAACACAAAACACAGGGCAGACTAACCTGGTGTTATGTGGCAATGCTGCAGGCAGATGAGAGGCTGTCCAAGGACATGTGACTGCCCGATGAGGGGCTCCGCAGCTGCCCATCTTTAGGACCTCTGTGAGCTAGCTACTGGGGACCAGGCCTTCCTCCCTTCTGCCCTGCCAGCCTCAGTGGACAGTGAGCCCGCAGTCAGCGTTTACTGCAGGAATGGGTTCCTCCTGCATCTGCCCACTGTTGGTACTGCCCTCCTGCCCTCCTGCTGACCCGGCCTCAGCTGTGACCAAGCCAGCCTTCCAGGTGTATCCATGCTTTCCCAGAATTCCCCCTTCATTCTCACACCCCCTGAACCTGTAGCCAAGCCGTCCCTTGAAGTAAGAGTTCAGACGTGCCCTCTGTGAGCTCGTGTCCCCTCCTGTCCATGCTGTGGCTCTCACCTAGGGACCTTCAGAGCAGGTGCAGTCTACCCTGAGTGCACACATGCAGTGTGGATGTGGCATGTCACTTTATGTGTATGTTCCTGGTGTAGCTCTTGACACATGGAAGAAGGTACCTGCCAACGCCCAGAGTCCCACGTCAGAGTCCTTGTGTATCACTGCAGCACTGCTGCCACTGTGGAGATTCTGGTCAAGTCACAAGTGTCTCATGTGGAGGCAACACAGACTAGCAGGTGATTGGTGACTAGACCCTGACAAGCTGATGTCTCAAGGGCATTCCAGGGGAGCATCTGACAGTTCTAGCCTCGCATTGTTCCTGGGCAGGAGAATGTATTCTAACAATAGAGAAGGCATTATGTAAAATCCTCTGCCCATGTTACACCTTGAACTCCAGGCTCCTGCCTCAGCCTGCCAAGTAGCCAGGACTCAGTGAATGGGCTGCTTGACTTAAAAATCTCTAGTCTTCATACTTGCATGAATGACCCCCGTTTATTCCAGAATTGCAATGCTGCGCATGTATATCTTGTTCCTGGTTTGAATTCTTTTTTGAAGGAATGCATGTTTTGTATGAATTTTGACTCTCCCTAGGAAACAGGTGGCCATCTGTCTGCTCCTTGAGACACTTAAACAGTGACATAATGCTGCAGGCCAGGCAGACGGCTTGGTAGTGAGCACTGTCAGTACGCGCTGGTCGCACTCCTAAATCTTCACCCACTTGACCATAACTGATGCAACCTACTGGAAATTAAGGTTGTAAATTCTCAGGTAGGGATTTCAGTGCTCCTGCGATCAATACTTTGAAGATGGTGCTAACAGTTTTTTCTATGAAATATGTTGGCTAGTGAGTGGAAAATCGATGGCTGGGAATGAAAAACAGGTGTCAAGTTTGATGGGGACATGATATGTTTGACATGTGGGGGCCACGGGATCCTGTCAGCCCATGGCGGTAATGCTGTCACTTGCAATATGTGCACAATTAACGAAAATGCCAGAAACAAAGCCGCCTGGACAGGGAGCGAGTTCTGCAGCACACGTCTTCTCCTGAGCCCTGAGTGAGTGCTGTGTGGGTAGCTGCTTCAGTGGCACGGGGCGAGGCACGTGCATGCCTGAGAGGAAGAGAGAAGGGGGCCGGTGACGCAGGTGGCCATGCCCCTGTGCAGAGAGGCCCCACCAAGCAGCATGGAGCTGTGGAGTCGTGGAACCTGGGATATTACTGTGCCTGGGTAGACCAGCAGTCTGAGGTAGGTGAGCTTGGGCTTGTTCAGTCATTGGTAAGGAACATCTGGGGCTGGAAGTCAGAATGGGGAACAGAACAAGGGGGAAGCGGAGCAAGGACAGGAGGCAGCAGTGTGCAGAGCACTGGCCAGACAGCGAGCACCAGCACGCGCGATAGAAAGTGGGCTTCCAGGAGCTGCGGGCCGGTTCAGTACACGGGGGTACAAGTGAAGAGCACCCCAGAAGGGTGGGCCATGCTCGCAGCCATTTGTGCTCCAGTACTCTCTTCTGCAGAATGCAGAAGAACCCACTGAAAACTGAACCGAACTGTTCCTGAGGGGTCAGAGAAAGCTGCAGGTGCAGAATACCGCTCTAACAGGCCCCAGGGCTGAGCCACGCCACCTCCTTTGTGCTCCGGCCCCGGCCCTCCAGGTGTGTGGCCGGGGCACCTCCCTTACCATCTTGGCTTCAGTTTCCTCACCAGTGTCAGTACGGGTTTTTGTGAGAACAGAACACGCTATTACACGCACAGCCTCAGGTCAGCAGCCACAGCAGGGTACAATGTGCACGTTTAAGTCTGTCACTGCCTTTGCTTGTCCCAGGTTTACCATTATCATTGTATAAAACATAATTATGACCGTTTTATTTATAAGAGTAATAAAATACTTATATCTTGGACAGGAACCTAACAGGGATATTATAATAAATAGAAAAAAATCTTTGTATAATAAAAATATCCATTCTCTGAGGAGCAGTCTACTAATGTAGAGCAATTTCAGTTAGAATTTCAGTAAGATTCAGCTGTCAGGAGGCTGAGGCAGGAGGGTTGCTGCAGGTTTGAGGCCAGCGTGCACTGTAATGTGAGTTCAAGATCAGCCTGTACACCACAGTGAGACCCTGTCTCCAAAAGACAGAAAAATATCAGTAAGAACTAAATATTTTTAAAGTTTATTTGGAGAATTATAAGTGAAATGATTTTAAAGTTTTTGGTTTGCTTTTTGTTTTAGTTACTCTTCTCTCATTGCTGGGACAAATACTCAACACTCAAAATGAAAGATGGAAAGGTTTATTAGCTCACAGTTACTCAAGGTTTCAGCCCATGCTCGGCTGGCTCCAAGGCAGAGAGGCACATGGCAGAGAGCAGCGGTTCATGGTGGCGGAATAGCAACAATGGCGACAGAGGCAGCCAACCAAGCAGGGCAGAGAGCACAACAGCTGCAGCTCAAGTCTGTCACTGTCACTCTTTATATTCCAATCAGGCTCTCTGCCTTAGGATATCCACCCTAGACCACACCCATAGTCCCAGCTTTACTCAGACTGATAATCCCATCAGTATTAAAACACATAATCCCAGGGATCATGGATCAAATCTCAAACTCTAGATCAGTACTCAATCACATAATCCCAGTGACTCATGAGTCAAGTCTCAATCTATAGAAGTCCTTGGCCCATGACTGCATGAGGCTTTGGGGGGACAACTAGACATAACCCATAATACTTTTCCACATATATAAACATGTCTTATAGTTATTTTAGAAAAATGGACTTCAATGATAAAAATAGAAAATATAGGCCTATGAAATTTATAAAAGTAGCATTGAAAATCTAAGCGAACAAAATGCAGTTACTTAATAAATAGTTCATGAATAGTAAGATTATCAATTAGAATTAAGGTGAAACTTTAAAAGCTGAAGCCTTGGAAAAATAAAAAACGTAGATCAGATAAGTATATTTGTAGCGTTCGGTATTGAAGAACAGGAAATTATACTCAGCATCCACTTAAAAATCAAAACTATTGAAGGACAGCATGCTAGATTTGGCTACATATTATGAGACTGATTAATGCAAAAATCCTTTAGACAAATAACAACCCAGAGAAAATATTTGAAGTCAACACTGGAAGCTTAAAGAAAAAAGGAATAACATCCTCAGTGTGTTACCCACGAGACATTAGCAGGAAGGAATGCTATCCTGTAAAAACGGTCAAAGGAGTACAGCAGCCAGCTGGGAAAATAGATTAAAATGTTTAGTATTTTAAAAGTCAACATCAGTTCTAAACAGATGATGTACAGATTGAGGTGTTATATTGTGGTCATACATCAAATTAGCAAGGTGTTTTGTCTTGTTTTGCTTTGCTTTGCTTTCTATGAGTGTATCTCTGCTGGCAGATGCCGGCCTGGCAGTGATGGTCAGAAGGAATTGTTGCAGTGGTGTATCTGGTGTGTCTTACCTCACCAGGTAATTGCTCCTTCCATGCCCAAAGGCCGTAAGTGTGCCACGCAGATGCCGCCAGGCCTCTGCTGCCCCTGGGCCACAGGAAAGCTTCCTTCCCTTGGCTGCTGCCGTGCACGGCTGTGGCCACCTCACCTGGCTCTGCCTCCTTCTTGAGCCCTCCCCGTCTCTGTCCCTTTTCCTGTAGAGTCTTGTAAGCACGGAGATCTTTGGAGGCAAGTCCTGCCTCATATTCTAGCGTGATGTCACATCTCTGGGCCTCCAATTATACCTACAGACGCTTTGTCCAAATTCAGTCACGTATACAGTTTCGGGAGATGCAGGTGTATCTTGGAGGGGAGCAGCACTCAACCCACACAGGCTACCCTTGAACCCCAAAATACCAATGCCCATTCTGTGTGTGAAATGCATTGACTATCCCAACACACCCAAAGTCTCCATCCATTACAGCATTAACCAGCTTAAAATCTCATCTAAGTTTCATCAGTTCAGACGGTCCTAAGTTTCATGGTCTCAATTATCTGTGTTGCCGAGATTCTGGGTACAATTTATCCAGGGATAAAATCCCTCACCATCTGTGGACTTATGAAAAAGAAGTTCTCTACTTCTAAAATACAGTCAGGGGATAGATATAGGATAGCCATTCTCATCCCAAAATGCAGAAATTGGCAGGCATAGGGGGCCACAAGTCCTTGGCAAGTTATTTTTAACATTGTGGGGAACAGGACGGAAGTTCCTCAAAACACTAGAAATAGCAGCGCCGTATGAGCCAGCTGTCCACCCCCAAGCACAGAGCCCGAGGAAGCGGAGGCAGCAGACCAAAAGCTGCCTGCGCTGGTGTGCACACAGCACCCTTGGGGAAACTGAGCCGCCAGGTCCAGAGCTACCACAGATCAGTGGCAGTGACCCCATGGCACCCGTGCCACAGTGGGCGTTTGCACTGTTGGAATCCCTGAAAGGTTTCCTGTCTCTGTTCTGGATGAATGCGTGGAAGGTGAGGGTGTGGTACAGCACACAGTGGCAGGCTACTCAGGGACAAAACGATAGACCAGACAGTCCCGCTGGCCTCAGCAACAGGAGCGGAACCAGAGAATGCGATCAAAAGTGAAATAAGCCGAGCAAGAAACACAAGTGTCACGTGTTTAGTCGTGCCTGGGAGCTGAAGGAGTGTTCTCCTACAATTAGAGCACAGAGTAACAGTGAGCGGAGGTCACACAGGTAGCAGTGGAGAACGTTTGTTCCCATGTGGCCACCGCTACCCTGAGTGCCTCATACGGTCACTTCGAGGGGCAAGGTGCAGAGTGGACACTCGCCTGCGACACAGGGTCAGGCTTTATGCGGAGACGCTGGTGACCGTGGCTGCACTGAAGACGAGCTCGGCTGGAAGACCTCAGCCCTTCCATGAGCCTCGCCGGCTTCTGCTCACTCCCTCCACTGTTACCTGAGCTCCGGTCACGTGGGCGTTACTGAGCCCTCTTCCCCGAGCATGCACATTGCGTGGGTACATCGCAGCCGGATATGTTATCCTGATTTGAAGGCTTCCCTATTTACAAATGCTAATCCAAATATAATTCTCTTCATACCGATAGCAATGCTACTTTAAAAGACATGAAATTTGCTCATTGCTGAATGTTTATTGACCCTAAGGTTTATGCTTGAAGAATTTTTTGTGCTTGTAATCCACGACTATGGGCTTTCGTATTATAAATGACATCGTGTTTTAAGAGAGCAAGTCTACCATCCAAAGATGAGTGAGTTAGACAAAATATGGAAACCATGCGTAAGTAATATATGAGGTTGAATAACACACTGAGGGTAAGAGAAAATGTCCCGTGCTTAGGGCTGTCTTTTTAGACTAGATTAAGACATCTTTAAAGTTTTCATGCTTTTTCTTATAGTAGCTTTGTACCTTGCTTGCATTTATACCTTCATTAATTAGAATTATCACATCACTATCTCATCTACTTAACAGAAAATGAATTTCATACATTGTTGTTAATTTTTCAGGCTCTTAAAAATCCAGTTGTAAAGAAATATATTTTGTGCCTGAGATAATGGCTTCCTTAGATGTTTGAAAAGTTCCCCTTTGCTTTGTAGACATGATTGTACTATTTAATTACTGAGGCAGCAAACTGTCATTTTTCTGTTGCTGATTCAACATCTCAAGTGTGAGAAGCCTATATTTAGTTAACTGCAATTATTGAAAATACCCATTCCTCTTGGGATACTGAATTTCTCATTTTGAGAAGCAAGTTCAGTGTATATGTGAATAAAAAGTGTGCATTCTCTATCCCCTGCCATACTTTCATAAATCTGGTGGGGTCTAATTCACTGATGAAATTTTTTTCTCCATGCAATTCAGATCATTAAATCATTACTTGAGTTGATATGCTGGTCCCTGTGTCAGAATGCCCGAGGAAGTCAACATGAAAAGAGCCTCATTATTTTGGAAATTGCCCTCAGTGGTTGATCAGCCTCGGGCCTTTGGACTCCTGAAGTAGAACTCGTGGCAGGAGTTCATGGCACCATGAAGCTTCTCATCCCATGGCAAATGGGAGGCAAGAAAAGAAACCGGAAGGGGGACCTGGATTTCAGTACCACTTCCACGGTCACTAACTTCCTCTGATACTGCCCTCCTTTCTGAAAGTTCCTGAAGATTCCACAGCTGCCCAGTAGCAGGCAACCAAGTTTCTAGCACAGGGCCTTGGGGGGGTGCTCCTGAACCAAAGGTATGTAGATAGATTAATTAATTATAGCACTCTAAAAGGCTGAGTGTAGATTGGGTAGTGCTGCTTTAATCTGAAGACCAGGACTCCTGAAGGGGAGACAGACCTCTGAAGACCCCTACACCTCAAGTATGGCTGGGTTTTGAGGCTGGAGCTACCTTCGTGTATATGAGCTCTGGTGTGCTCACATCAACCTGTTTTCTTTTGACTTCTTTCCTCTTGTTTATGAGTCCTCACTGGACCTTGAACCTGGTTATCTTTGAAATTCTTACCACGTACTGGCACGATCGAGGAAGGACTGATGTCATAGACTGCTCCACCTTGTCCTGTTCCTGCTACAGCCTTTTCTTAACTCATGACATGTACTTAGCTATTGCCTGATGAGTCCCCATGTCTCACATTTTAGGGGAGAGAAGCAGGGCTCCCTCTATCTCCCCTGGACTCTGATAACCTGCACTGCTCTGTGCCCAGCCTGACATCTTTGGATCTGCCTCTGAAATGGATTAGCACTCTGCAATTTTAGGAAGAAGTCACTTGTCACATTGATCAGATTTTCTTTGGCTTCAGCAGGAAGCAGACGGCTGAAAGGATAGGAGGGAAAAAGAAACCCTCCTGGTTTTAAAAATAGACACTAGGTTTCTGGTCTTTTTGCCTTCAGCTAGCTTTTTGAGTTGCAGCAGGTACACGCGTCCTGAATCATAGTCTGGACTGTGCTCACCATATTTCCGTCAGATACTGAGTCAGCCTCTTGGTTTCTATTTTGCAAAGCTTTACCCCTCCCTCAATTCTGGGAAAGTGTCCCAAATGGTGGGAGTCACACATGTGGCCAGAGGTGGAGCACTTGGTAGGGGGAGTGCAGGGCATATGGAGGGTAAGCACGAGTCTGTAACATCTTGAAAAGGTCCTGGCATCGATAAATAAATGAAACTAGTTTTAGCTTTTTTTTTTTTTTTTTTGCTAGAATTATGTTAGAAAAAAACTGATTCATTTTATGATTTTAGGCAACTCAGAAGTAATTACCAGATCCATAATTCTGTAAGTAGCAGATTTTCAATACCTCGATGATTAGAATCCACTAGATTTATTATCTGGAAACCAGCCTTTGAAGTTAAGAGAATGCACTTGGCAGTGGTGTTGATACCCTTTCAATCTTGTTTATTATTTTCTTTGGATATAAACCTGTATGAGAAAAGTAAGCTTGCACAGATCTTCTGGGAACTTTATAAATCACTGCATCTCTCCACTCAGCCATGTGATGGCTCAGTTCTGCTTCTGTATTAAAATTAAAGGAAATTTGGGCTGGGGAATAGCTTAATCATAAAATACTTAAAATGTTTAAAATGCCAGAGGCCCTGAGTTCCATCCCCAGCTCACACACAATTAATTAAGAAGTTTCATCTTAATCTTTGTTTGCACCAAGCTTTGAATGTGATTTTAGAATCATTCTGTTTACACATTATAGTTTTGCTTATGCACATGGTATACCTGCTTAGAATAGTACTTGATATATTAGTATCCAACAACATGATAGATATTGTCATTAGTATTGTTTGAAATGAGGCATCTGATAATGGCTGGGTCCATATTTTAAATTGTATTTCTTTTTTGAATTGACAAATAGAAGTGGGATAGATGGCGTACAACGCAGTGTTTCGGAAGGTAAGCACGTTGTCGGGCCGGCAGTCAAGCCTGCTGTTCGGCCCCAGGCGACTTTCCGGTGTGCGGTGCAGTGCTCTTAGGTGCAGTTCTCAGTATGCTGCACGGTAGCTCTCCTGGACTTAATCCTCTGTCTCACCGAAAGCACAGATCGACATTTATTGCTTTTCATAATGAACCATTTTAGAGGTGTTGGGTAATTTAGGTGAGGTTCCAGAGTCCCAGTGTCAGAGAACACGTAAAGGGACTTCCCACAGCCTGGGTTCCTTGCTTCTGGATAAAAATAGGGACTAGGCTCCAGGTGAGCCCTCGGGGCCAGGCGTGGCATCACACTGTAGTTCTGGCTACTCTGGAGGCTGGGGCAGGAGCAATGCTCAAGTCGTGGGTTTTAGAGCCGGTCCGGCAATATTGTAAGCCCCCATCTTAAAAGAAACCAGCTGACATATTGGGGCTGGAGAGTGCTTCAGTAGCAGGACACTTCCCTAACATACAGACCCTCAGTGCCCGTTCTCTGAAATCAAAAACAGAAAAACAAAATATTCCATTTAAAAATTCCTTTCATGTCCCTGGCAAGCTAGACATACTGAAGACTGATAGATCAAGTGCGGGTGGTTGTTTTCCTTCTTGGCTTTATCAAAACTGAGAAGCATTTACGAGATGTAAGAAACACAGATTTCCCCCAGAGCAGAGAATCCATGTGCACAGTTAGCCTAGGGACCTCCCTGTCCCCTCCCGGGCCCGCAGTGCTGGACTCTGTCAGCCTTGCACCTCCGGCCTGCCACCTGTGTGGTAGAGCCTCAGCAGGAGACGCTGCTTTGTCCTCGCTCCTTGCAGTGGGGCTCCTGTGGACCCTGACCCACTTGGAGCCTGGGGAGCTCCAGTAGCTCAGCTGTATGTGCTTCTGCTTGGGGAATGTGGGCTGTAGCTAGATGCAGCCAGCATGCTTCTTTTGAGTAAAACATATTCAATGTTTTCTTTTCTTTTTTTTTTTTTTTTTTTTTTTTTTTTTTTTTTTTTTTTTTTTTTTTTTTTTTTTTTTTTGTCTTTTTGAGACAGGTCTCGCTATGCAGTTGAGGCTGGTCCTGCGCTCACTTTTGTAGCCCAGGCTGGTCTCGAACTCGCCCCAATCCTCCTGCCTCAGCCTCCCAAGTGCTGGGATTGCAAGTGTGAGCCACCACACCCGGCTTCAATGTTTTCTAATTAATTATTTTTCTGCCACTGAGACTGGAAACCAGGGTGTCGCACATGCTAGACAAGCAGGCTACCTCTGATCCACATCCCAGGCGTTGTGCTACCTGTTTTATATGTGATAGCCAAGAACGAACCTTGCCGATTTAATTTGTGCCCAAGCAATTTTTCCATGAGAATTATTTTCGGGCAGGGAGTGGTCACCCAGGCCCAGGTCAGCTCATGCTGCTTTCTGAGCTGTGTGTGCAAGATTGCACTGGGCCAGTAATCTTTATACTGTCACTAAAGTCACATGGCCGAATGACCAAAATCTCACTTGAAATGAAAGAGATAAAGATATAGTTCAAGGTGACTGGATTTAAAGGAACAGAATCTCAAAAGATGTTTGCAGACACTGAGGTATTTTCATTTGGAATACTAGAAAAAGAAGATTGGGTTAAAACCGAAAAGCGAGTTTCATCTTCCGTGTTATCTGTTTATCTCAGGAGTCTCCGCGCTCCCATATATGTTCTTTTCTGTCTTCCTGTCAGATGGTGGAAATGGCTAACACGCAATTGCTTGGTGAGCATTCCTTCTGCTCATTGTGGGCCCGAAAGCGCCATGAAGTTCAGCCCCGTGTTGGAGAAGCAACTTGCCCCAAGTGGCACTTTCCTTCTGCGCCTTAGGCTCGGATTGATTGCACTTACCAGAATCTAACCACTTTCCAGCCAGGTACTGGTTGTGGGTGAGATTCCTGTAGCACAGGTGGGTTCTGCGTCCCACCCTCGGTTCAGCCGGCCTCGCCAGGATAATCGTTTGGAAGCAGTGCAGTTTGTGAGCAGCGGATGACTGCGAGGACAGCAGGCGTGTCACCCTCTCTCTGCTCCCGCCTGTTGTACCAAGCAGCAGATCCCATTTATTTGTGCACAACATTATAAACAACATCTGTGCCTGGGCTTTCCTGCCAAGCATGGACTGCTCAAATCTGCGAAGATTTACACCACGGTTATCATTTTCCAGGTGATTTTCATGGCAGTTGTAGAAGCTTCACCAGGGGCACGGAGTGCTGCTTGGGTGCAGCTCTGACCCTGGCGCGGCAGTGTCTTGAAAGCTGCTTTCCCCTCCCAGCTGCAGGGCTGAATGGACACCGCTGGACACTGGGTGGGACTTTGCATTTAGCTAGATACACCCTGCAAGTGCGACCCGGGATCAGTCTGCACTGAAATGCGCTCTGTGTGACAGACGGGCAAAGCCAAGCAGATCTGTCATTCCTTGTGCGCTCTGACTGCATCTGCTGCCTCTCCAGACATGGCAGCGGTGCCTTGCTTTGTGCTCACACAGGGTGCGACCCCAGAGCTCAGTGGCAGGTGGCTGTCATTCCGCAGGACTCTGAAGCAGTGCCCCCGCCCAGAGCAGGTGAGACGGAATCAGATCCTGTTGCTCCCCGTTGACTCCGATAGGCGCTGTGCCACCTGGGGTGCAGTCAGGGCACACTGTCACTGCCACAGGGTGAAGTGAAAAGCGTGTATCTGCGTTCTTTTATCTTTCACTTCCAGCAAGACACATGCTTCCTTCATGCACAGGCAAGAAAATCGCAGAGACCGGTGTTTGTCTCTCTGCAGAACTCTCTAGAATTAGCGTGTCACGAAATGTAAGACTAATGTGCAGTTGTAAAGTCTGCTGCCAGCTTTTTCCTCACTGGTGCCTGATGGCAAAGTAGATTTGGAGATGAAAGGGCTTATTAGAAAGTGATTACTGAATAGCTAGGTATGGCATTTTAAACAAGCTGCTCCCATCCCGTGGTGAGCCACTCGCGCTGGAGCCTTGTTTTGTATCATTCATATTTAAGACATGATTTTGATTGTGGAGGAGTAATCAAGCACTAGGGCAATTTAAGAAAAAAATATACCGGCTGATATTTTCTTTCATTCCTTATTAAAATACATTAGAATTTAAATGAGGCATTCTCTAACGTGTGTCACTATTAGGTGCACTAGATATAAAAACCTGAAAACCAGTTGGCTTCAGTTCAGAGTTAAAACTCCTGTATTCTACTAAAAACTTATTTATCTCCTTTTAAAATTCAAGTAAAATCTGTTATTTTCAAAATGGCATCTATCAAAGAATGAATGGCTTAAAATTATAACTCTTAATACTGTCAGATCCAAAGGACGGGGTGGCTGTCTTGAACAATATTAAAAGAACCAACAAAAATAAAATGCAGCACAGTGAGGTCTTTTCCATTAGCCCCTCTTCTTTCTGAATTCTCGTCGAAATTGTCACGTCTATGTAGGTGGCTTGGCGGTCATACAACCGCCACCCAACATCCCTGCCCACTGCGACGGAGACGAGGTGTAAGCTGCCTACAGGCGCATGCCCTGGTGGGTGTCTCACGGGGACCCTCGTGGCAGCTCGCTGCAGCTCTTGGCTTTCAGTATCAGTTGTGTGTTTCTCCTTCTTTCTCCTGGTCCCGCCCACCTAACCAGCCACACCCCATGACTATGCTTGGGGTATTCCTCTTCTTGCCGTTGTCCTGGCCCAGGTCTGGTGTGCAGGGCCAGGACCATCTCCCTGGAGACCTCCGAGGAGGCGGGCTCCCTCTCCCTGGTCTAGCTCTGCTGTGGAGCGTGGGTTGCTGTCCGCTGCCCAGGCTGGCCCCAGCTCTTCTCCGCATGGCTGGGGCTGTGGGCTCGCATGGGCAGATTTCACCGTGCATGGCTCCAGGCCCTTCACTGAACTCCCATGAGGGAGACAGAAAAGGACCTACAGCCCTTGTCCAGCCACCTACCTTCTGCTCTTCCAGCTTGTGGACCCATGATTCGTGGTTGGGCCCTTATCCCAAGCAAACAGGTGCTCTCTCATCGCAGCCCCTGACCTTGTTTCCCAGTAATAAGCCAAAGGCTTGCTCCGGATTCCAGTCCATGGCAAGAACCAAGCGGCTGAAATTTCCTGATGCCACCACGTGGCCATTTGTGTCTAGAGACCCGGCCATTGCTTCTTCTTCACTGTCATCTTCCTGGACTGCCCGCCCCGCCTCAGCCCCCAGGTAACAGCTTTCTATCACAATTAGCTGTTTGAGTTGACCTTGAAAGTAGGATTGGGGTGACTAAAGTGAATTGTTTCGTTGCACCTGGTTTGAGTTCTTTCACTTCAAGCCATTGAGAGGAGAGCTGTTTCTACCTCTGCCCAAACCCCTCTCCTGCTCTCCATGAGTGATGAGAGGCCAGGACATGAGCTCTAGGGACTCATTTCCATCAGAAATGCCTGTGCGTACTAGAGGGGAGTGTTTACAGACTTAGCCAAGACCTTTGAAAGAAGAAGGAGGGAGCCAGGATGGGAAGTGGGGCTTCTGCTGCACGGGGAAATGAAATGTTACAAGTAACAAGAGAGGTGGAGGGTAAGCATGAGGCTCCCCTTGCCTGCTACCTGCCTTAGTGCCGTGGGGCTGTCCTGAACAGGCCTGGGTCCAGCCCTGGGCTCTGGTGTCACGGGGGCCCACAGCCAGTCTCAGGGGAAGCTTCCCTTCTTCTCGGGTGGGCCCTGCACTGATATGCTCGGGATGGGGCCTGAGCTGTTAGGAGCTGCCTCCCTAGCATCGAGGTCTGGGCCAAGGCTAGGAGCTGCTCTGGAAGAGGGCTCAGGACCTGGCTAGGGTTTGATCGGAAAGAAAGCACTGTTGCTGTCACTCCTTCCCCGGAGAAGAATGGTGACTTGTGGAATAGTTGGCATTGGAGAAAGAGATTATTTAATCACATTAACCTGCCTGAGCTATACCGGGTGGGCACAGATCTCCCAGTGACTGGAGAGGGCATGTATTCAAGAGCAGTTTCCCCACACAGCTGCAGGAAGCAAGACGAGGCCGCGCTGGCAGGAGATAGACACACGCGTCAGTGGGCTGGAATGGCAGATGCAGAAATGAGTCCCGCTACGTCGATGGCCAGATCGCTGCCTGCAGCAGCATCAGACCTTTCAGCGGGGAAAGAAGACTTTTCAGAACAATGCCAGGGTGGCTGGGTCACCGCATGCGAAGGAAGAGAGCTTTGTCCCTGCCTCACACTGCATACAGAAAGGGGGGGGAGGGGGCTCAACGTGGAGCAGAGGGCTGGATGTAAGTAAAATGTAAAAACTATTAGAAACAAACAGCCATGAATCTTGGTGACTTTGGGTTAGGTGCTTTCAGACTAGGGTATCAAAAGGACAGATGGAAAATTTGGGACCCCTCTGAGTTATAGGATATTACAGCACAGGTTCTCTTATATCCTGGGTCCTTATTGACCTTGAAGGGCTAGGGCAAGGAGATTATGGGACCTCAGAGGAAAGGGATGAATGAACTGCAGCGCACCTAAGGAGAGTCACCCAGGGAAAAACATTCTCTCAGGCTTTCACAGAAAGCAAACTGGCCAAGCAATGGCCGTGACTCGTCCCAAAGGCTGACACTAACAACAGTTCTACAAAGCACTGTCTATGGTCCCAAACTTAAACCTGAGGGGATTTGACCCTGGAAGATACAAAAAAAAAGGAATGTTTTGTTACACAGGTCTTGCTTTGGCTTGCCCTTGACCACCCAGCAAGAAAAAAAAAAAAAAAAAAAAAAAAAAGCTTAGTTACAATGCATGAAACGCAGAGCTAGATTGGTGAGATAAGCTTTAGGAGGCTTACATTCAATATCCTCCAACACTACAAGCTTCACTGATGGCCCACTGCAATTTGCAGGACATTTGACTGTGGATGCATCTGCTTCCTCTTAGTCCAAAGAGAAGTATATTCTTTTCCTTTTTATTTTTTTTCTAAGCAACATCAATAGGGAGGTGGGTCATACCCACACACTGTACTCTGTAGAACGATTGTGAGGAAAATATGCAATATGTCAACTTTCAAAAAAAAGGGGAAAAGAAAAAAAAAGTAATGTTGATTTAAAAGTGTTAATGTTTAATTGTTTGATCTATCTTATATACCTATATGTATTAATCTAAACTGATCTGATGATGAAAATATGTAATATAACCATTGTTAAATTTAAACAATAAAAATATTAAATTTTTGAAAAAAAGGACAGATGGAAGCCTGTGCTGCACCAACACCACTGAGTCACTCACTTTATGTGAACTGCTTCTGTGACATTTAAATGGTGTCTTAAAGAGGAGCTCCAAAGAAGAGCTGAGCCGACCACCCTCGGACACATCCTCAGATCCGTGCATGTTTCCTTTGCCTCTTTGGTTGGTAGCAAGCCTGGCGCAGGTACCCATCTCTTCCTTGAGGCCTGAAAGAGGCCCCGGGCTGTGACTCGCTGAGTTCCCAAACCTTAAATATGCACAGCTGCGTGCTGCGGGCCTGCAGTGCCAGCCCTCCTTCACTCTGCTGTCCGTTATCCATCTTGAGTCAATATTCTTCTACTTGGCTTTCTTAATTAGTTCCCAGTGTAGGGCAGGACAACTGTAGAAGGTGGCATATGTGCCCTGGTGTCTGCCCCCACGGGCCAAGTCCACGCAGCTGCTGGGCTCCCGTAGTAGGTTACCCGGCCTGACGCTGCTGACACCGTTCATGCCCCAGGTGGGTGGAAGCTCAGGGCTCAGCCAGGCACCTCCTGATATTCTGTGAGGTCTGCTAGACTAGGCCCAGTCAAGACATAGCAGAGGAGAACGGAGCCCGCTGCCTCTTCATCCCACTCTGGATGTCCCCCTGCCTGGCCCCACCCACCGCACGCTTCCTGTTTTTGCCCTGGTCTGCAAGTTCAAGCCCGCTGCCCGGACCACAGAGCTTGTTTTCTGTTTTGGAAGACCAACTCTTCGCTAAGAATTAAACTTCAGGAAGGACAAAGAAAAAAAAAAAAAGAATTCTTTTTAGTTTGGGCTTTGGCTTTTTCTGTTTATTGTACCAGTGGTCCATTACAATGATTGTCTGCAGATTCTCATGAAAGTTGTGATTTTCACCATGCTGTGAATGATGTACCTTTAGATTATTTATATTATTATTCATATTGTTGTCATTGTTCTGGTTTTTTGACACAGAATCTTGCTGTGAGTCCATCCTTAAACTCACGGTGTGGCCTACGCTGGTGTCAAACACATGGTGATCCTCCTGCCTCAGCCTCTGGGGTCCTAGCATTACAAGTGGTGTGCCACCGTACCCCAGCATGACTATTTTAAACTAGACAAAAACTAGATAGCAGGTAAGCGTTCCACAGATTATGATGACTCAGCATATTGAGTGGCCTAAAACCTCTTGCAGGTAGTATTCAAGGGAACACCCTCAGTAATAGAAATTTTCTTTCAGAAATAGAATCAATGAAAGAAATTTGTTTTTCTCTTTTCAGAAGTTCAGTAAGGAACTGGCTATAGGATAATCCTTATTTTGTGACATTATTATTATTTTTCTCAAGAAAGTGATCCCTGGAAAACATTGCAAACTATTTTTCTGAAAAAGAAACAATGGCACCAAACAGCCTAAGGACATCGCTGCCTGTGTCCTGTCCACTGTACCCCAGGCCTCCTCCGTTAGGCTAGTAGTGTGCCAGGGTGCCCCGAGGGCTGCGGGACCCCACGCCCTCTTTGCATGCATGGACTGAGGGGCTAGAGAAGGCCTGGGCTTCCCCAGGCCCCAGAAAACTAGCAGACAGAAGTCCATCTCGGGGGGGAAGTCCCAGGCAGCCACTCCTGAAGGGGTCAGGGGCACGGGGCAGCAGCCCCAGAGGAGCGCTGGGGGGAACACGGGTGTGTGAGGAGCACCTTCTCAGTATATAATGGACTGGTTTCCTGGCTTCCAGAATAACCGTGACAAAACAGTCCATGTTGGTTTTGTACTTTTCCAATCAGAAAACTGAACTTTCCTATGTCACCTGAGGTTCAGTGTTCAAGAACAGCAGCAGTATGCCCTCTCTGGCCTCGGTGGGGAAACGCAGTGGGTCCCGCACCAGAACTGCTTTTAGGAGAAGACAACACAAAATGCGCTAGCTAAGTTGTTAGGGAAGTAAGAAGATCATGCAGCCAAGAGGCAAAGCAGCAAGTGTGTACCTGCATAAGTATATGTGCGCGTGCGTGCGTGTGTGCGTTTGGAACAACAGAAGTCATTCTAAGCAGAATCGATCCTTTTCTTCCTTCCCTTCCTTCCTTCTCTCCTTCTTCCTTTTTTTCCTTACTTCCTCTCTCACCCTTTTTTCTTCCTTCCCTCCCTCTCTCCCTCCTTTCTTCTTTCCTTCCTTCCCTTCACAGGAGGCAATAGAGACTGATCTCTGGGCCTTCACACTGTGCTACATCTCAGCTCCCTTTTTAAACATTTGAGATAAGGTCTCTTTAAGTCACTCAGTTTTCCAGGATGGGCTTGAACCTGGAATCCTCCTGCCTCAGCCTCACAGAAGGCTGGGCCCAAAGGCGTCCCTCGCCACACCCAGCTTCTCCTCCTCTTTGTGCAGTAAGGGTCCAAGTCCTGTTCTCCCGTCTTAGGCCTTCCCATCTCTGGAAACAGCCTTCAGCGCTGTGCTGTAGCCTCACTCCTGCTGGCCCCACGCGAGCTCCCCTGCCATTCTCCAGGTTTCCCAAGAAGGTGAACAGCGTGGACAGCCGAGGCTCAGGGGAGGCTCCTTGCTGCGGAGGTTGGACCCAAGACCTCAAGCACGCTGTGTGCACGTTTGAACGCAGGGCACCCCTAAACCCCAAATCTGGGTTTGAAATAAGAATTAACTTATCCATCACATAGTCTTTTCGATTGAGGAAATCACTTTTAGACAAGTTGTTCATGAAACACAGCAGAATAGTTACAGTGTAGCCCTCAGTCTAGCAGAGTTGAACACAAAACCATTTGCCCAGATTGGTAAACAACATCAAACAGAAGACGATGGAGTGAAAACGATTGGAAAGGCACACACTGGACATATAGGAAGTTCTTAGTCCCACCCATTCGCTTGGTATGAACTCAATATGGTTGCCTATGGGTAAAACTAAAATTGCCTCTGGCTGCCTTTCTTTCCTGTCACTAATCACATTCTTTAAGGAAGTGAGTGGCCTGGCCCTCTCCTGCCCTGGGTAAAATATTAGATCCACATTTCTAAGGCTGTTTCAGGGATCGTGGCTTTATGAGGGTTACAAAAGGGCAAAGCACATTCCAAACCAATTTCTGGGAGTTTTGAAAAGCTCTGTGAAACCATTTTCCTCCTCCTGCTCTATATAGTCTGAAATAAGCACAGGCCAGCCTTGTGCACAGACTCATTCTGACTCACGCAGCCTGTCTTGTCCTCTTCCTCTGTAGGCTGAGTCGCAGCGCCCTGGTTCCAGGGCACAGACGCAGGCCCAGGTTCTGATTTGAGCCAGGCGGCAGCGTTTCCTACATCAGGATGAACTTTACACTTTGCAAGTGTCACTGAGGCACGTCGGCCGGGCGGGGCCATTCCAGCCGCGCATGGGAGCCAGGGTGTCGTGCCTAGCAGACTTTAATAAAGCAGTAAAGGAAACAGATGAGGGTCACAACACAGAAATTGGGAGGGACCTGTGACGTGAAGCAGGCCCTGACTTCAATGCCAGCCATGCTCCCACCAGTCGCAGGAGTACACTCATTTCATGGCTGAATAATATTCCTGTTTGCACCAACACACTTCCTACAGGCACCTACCCATCCCTGGACTCCTCTGCCCACTCCCTTTCTCCGCTGGCATGAACACACCCATCGTGTAGATGGGTCTCTCACATTCTGAGTTCACGCTCTCGGGTAGACCCAGGAGAGAGGTTGCAGGAGCATATTGAATCTCTATGTCTAGCTTTTTGAGGAATCTGCATACCACAGAGTTTTCATAATCACAGTGGCAGATGTTATGGTAACTCACATAAGCCAGGTGCAGCGAGGAAAGTACCCACTCTCCTACATAGGCAGAAGTTGAGAAAGTGGATCTCAGGGAGGCGGGGGTAGAGTTGGGGTCTCTGCAGCTTGGGAAGAGAAAGAAGAGGTGAGAAGAGAGGGGTGGAGCCTTGGAAACGGACACCAAGTGCAGGGGACTAGGAGGAGGGACCCTGGCACTCTAGCGGTGGGCATGGAGCTTGCTGCAGCTGCTTATGTGTTATATAAACAACTAGAAAGTAAAGACCAAAGGCAACCAACACCGAAGAATGACAAATGTTTAAGATGGACAGAGTAATTACTCAGGTTCAACGATTACACATTGCGTACATATGCTGAATGATCACCCCAGACCCTGTGATATGTATAGTTCTCTCAAAAAATTTAAAAATGAAAATTGAAGGAAGTGGGTAAATATTAGCAACAAGGAGGTCTTTCCTGGCTTAATTTATGAAAGCCGAAGAATGGAAAAAGATACTTGTTATTTACTAAGCTATGTGAATTCTTTGTTAATAAGTCTGTGCATAGCCAAGGCTAGGCAGTTCTGGGATGAACACTGCTGCTAATGTGGGACGGGATGTGTACCTCGATTGCTACAAAGCATGCTAATATCCATGCAGCAGGCAAACAACCCTAACATTCAGTTGGGGGTTCGACCATGTGGATCTGAGAACACCCCTGAGATTTTATTGCAACAAGTAAGAAACAGCCGCGAAGCAGTTTGATTTCTAGCCAGAATGGGAAGCCCGCTTCGGAGCAGATCAAGGGTGACTATCGCTGCCTGCATATGGACCCAGCCGAGCAAGGATATTAAGTTCCAGGGAGAACTATATCTGAAATGCAGCAGATCGGTCTGCCCAGTTGAAGGGGAAAGCAAGAAGGGCGTGAGACCAGGCTGGTGGCAGGGACTTGCTAATGGGAACATGTCATATTTTGTTCAGCTTCTGAGCAGGGCTCAGATAGATGCTCTTTAAGTGACACAGACAAACTGTCCCAGCCGAAGTCGTTCTAACAGCGGCGCGAGGGCCACACGAGAAACGAGAGGAACAGGTAGAATTAGAACCTTTGGGGAAATGTGGTTTAAGTACTTTATGGCCCGAGCTCATACTGCAGTCTCAGAAGTGAGTAAATGCTTTTCATTATGCAGGGGAAATGCTGTCAACTCTGAACACACACACCTCCTGGCACCCACGCTCCTGCGGCCCGGTTTATCATACGCTTTGGGGTTACTGATGACTTGTGCTCTCCCTAAGGACATTAAGTGTATGCACACACATGCACATCTATAGGCTGCAGAAAGCATACCTTTTGATTTAATTTAAACAGTGTGACTACATTTATATATTTTCAATGACACACAAATGTATACACACACAAACACACACACCGATTCCAACAGGGCCACTGTGTACTTCCACACATGCTACACTTGGCATCAACACAGTAAACACACGGTGCTCGTTTGTCATAGAACCTATGCAGGTCTGTATCTTTCTGAGGCAATTTGCCAGCAGCCAACTCCTAAGAGGCCTATAGGAAGGAAGCCTTCCCATTTTTGGCCAAGGGATGTTGTGGTTTAGACCTCGAAGACCCCCAGAAGAGACCTGTGCTCAGCATGGGAATTGTTGAAGGTGATTGTCTCGCTGGGGTGCTGACCTGATCAGAGCCAACGGAGGTGGGGTCTGGGCAGCAGATGAGGGTCACCCGGCCCTGTCCTGGCGGGGTCTGGGCAGCAGCAGATGCATTCACTGCACCAGGGCCGTGTCCTGGTGCCTGGTGGGGTCTCCCTCTGTAGCTGTCCCTCCTCTCGCAGCTCCTGTCCACTGTGACACAGCAGCTTTTCTCTACCAGACCTTCCCCCAGTGCCCACTTGTCTTGGTGCCTGCCCGAGGCACTGAGCACTCTACAAACCCTGCACCCAAATCAGCCCTTCCTGCTTTCAGCTGTGGGACTGTAGGGTGTTACGTCACAGCCACAAGAAAGTCAGTAGGAGGACAACCCACTTGGGCCCCCTTCTGCTCCTCTCTTGCACAGAAGCTTTCTTTCCCAATAAATTTTCTATTCTAAAAAAAAACAAAAAAAAGAAAGAAAAGCAAAAGTCAGTAGGCCAGCCATGGCCTTGGACAGTGAGCCGGCTGGGTACACAAGGTCACTGGGAGTGGAAACACCCGTGGATGGAGAGCGAGGCTGAGAGCGAGGCTCCCCAGGGATGTCCCATAAGCACGGAGCCAGGCTGAGACCCAGCCTTCCCGAGCCCAAGCCCAGCTCCTGCAGGCAAGTGCTCTGGGCTGCAGGGCCGAGCTCCCTGAGGAAGAGACAGAGGGCTTTTCTTGGGTTAGGGTAAGAGGGTTCATTTCCGGCTGCTTTTCAGGCCCAGTCAGTCTTTAGTGACGGTGACACATGGTGCGGCCTCTTTGCAGTGGCCTGGTAGATGCCATCCTTCCTCACCCAGAGCCCGGGTGGACATCTGTTCCTGGGATGCCCAACAGCATGCAACTAGAAGACGCCTGCCCCTCACCCCTGTGATGACTCTTCTGGAGTTGCCATGAGATCACTGCTATCAGTGGAACCAGCCTAACCCGTGCAGCCTAAGGGTGACGACGCTCCCGGGGAGAAGTAGGCTACCCGGTGTCCAACTGCGTGACACTTTCCCATTCAGTCTCTGCTGCCAGGACAGAGGTGATCAGTACCCTGGCTTCTTAGGCACACTTCTGCAGTCCCCTCTCCCACACTCTTAGTCAGGTGGCTTTCTGCTGTGTGTATGTCTCAAACCATTGCCTTCTGCATGCTCTTCAGCTCTATATAACTGTATCTTAACAGTTGATTGTAACTTGTGCTTTCTCCCCAATACTACAAGCTTTAACAGTGTCAGTATTGCTTGTACTATAGGGACAGTCCACTGCAGTATAACTTTCCATTGTCTGAATATTTATGCACTTTCTGCCTACTACCCAGCTGAGTTGTTTCCAGGTGTTTCTCTCCTGCTTTTCATTCATTTGTTTGATGGACGGCAGTGCTGCTGAGGACATTTCTGCACGTAGCTCCCAGTGCCCACTGGTGTGACTATCTCTGGAAATGCGTTTTTCATGCTTTTTATACCCAGCATGAAATACATCATGTGACCCAGTTATGATACAGTACGATCCCTGCTTTCCGACCTAAAATGCAGCCCAGTGTTTCCTTTTCTGTTCTCTTTCTTCACAGCAAGCGCTCCTGGGAGTGTGGGCCCGAGGGGCCTGGCTGCCCTCGGAGCACTGCTCCCTCTGCCAGGCCAGGGAGGCCTGGCTGCCTGCCTCCGGGTACCCTTTGGGCAGAGTGAGACTCCCCTTTCCTCAGCTTCTCCCTTGCAGTGCAAGGAGCTGTCTATAGGAGCAGTGAACTCACAACTCCGAGAATGACGCTCCCGAGGCTTTGTAGCGCGACAGGGCTCCATCTCCTCGGAGAAGGCAGGCGCGGTTCTCGGACGCACAGCTGAGCCACTGATGCCAGGTTCTAGAGGGCTCTGTCACCTGCTCCTGAGATGGAGCGGTGGTATCGTCCACAGGGCAGGGACCAGTGCACATCCACACAGAAGGACACCCACATCCAGCCACCAGCCCGCCATACCATAAGTGCTCGTTTGTTCTAGTTTCAAAGGATAAAATCCTCCCAACCTGCCTTTCCCACAGTAATGATGGGCCTATCGTATGCCATTATAGGCATTTGTCATTATTTCCATCCTACGTTATAAATTGTACAGGTGATAAATATTATCTTAGTCATACCGTTATTTTAGTAATGATGATTACTGCCAATAGAGCAAGCTTTTCCCACCCCATCCTCCACGAGGAGTGATAGATAGAACTGTCTTGAAACCTTGGATTCTCTTTGTTTCCCTGTTGGCTTATTTGTCTCTGTTTGTCCCTTGTGCTGTGCTGTGAGCCAAACTCGTGTCCTTGCACGCGCTGGGCAAGTGTTCTGCCCCTGAGCAGCAACCCCGGCTCTATGTATTCATTTATTATTTTTTGCTACCAGGCATAGAATGCAGGACTTTGAGGTTGCCAAGCACGCACTTATACACATGCACTATCTCCCCCGGCCCCAACCCTATTTACTTTTTAACAAATCCATCAAATTCCTTAAATCTCCAGTTTTTAATTTTATTTTATTTTATTTTTTATTACACATCTGGTGCAGGGTCTTGCTACACTGCTTGGGCTCATAGTGATCCTCCTGCTTTCAGTCTCCCAAGCACTGGGACAGGCGTGCACCCCCACACCCGAACTCAGTGGCTAGCTCAGCATGCCCAGGAACAGGATTGGCACAGCACGTGGTGCTGGACGTTGAACCCTGGCCTGGGCCCTGTGCTTGCCTAAGCTGGTGTTTAGTCCGCTGAGTTATCTCGCTGGCTCTCGGCAGTTTTTTAATTGCACTGATTCCACAGAATAACTTGGAGAAAGTTATTCTTGATACCTTTACAAATGTGTTACCATTCAAAAGATGATGTTAAACTCAGTTATTTTAAGCTTTACTATCACCTTTCCATGAAATTCCAGATATTAATTTATTTATTTTATTGTTGGTCTCTTAGATTTATACATACTTTCTATCTTTTGGTCCCATTGCAAATGAAACTACAAGCTAACATTTCTGAATGTGCATGTGCATATATACATATGTATATGTATATATATACATATATATACATCAACACTAGCTTCACGTTCCACCACCTTGCCAGGCCTTTGCTGCCTCCCACGACTTGTGCGTCTCGGCTGGGCACGCCTGCTGTCTGTGCGCACGGCTTTGTTTCTTCTCCCGCTCTTCACTTTGCATCTCCTGTTGAGCAGAACTCCCGGGAAAATGGACACACGCAGTGAGAAGGAGCATCTTACATTGTATTTTAGTTGGCCAACATTAACAATATTTGCTAATGAGTGCCGTAAAATTTCACTTTTCCTTAGTTTGCTACAAGTTTTCTTATTACTGATGGGTGTTTCTGACAAGCATTCTTCCTAAATCAGCCAAAATGATTGCATGTTTTTTTTCTTTAACATGTTAACCTGATGCATTGCATTAATAGGTTTTTAAAATGTTGTATCATTATAACTAATCCAATTTAGTCATCCAAGTGTTTCCCGTGTATAAGGCTAGGTTTGAATATTTTGTTTGACCTTTTACTTCTGTGCTCATGAGTGAAATATGTGATTCACAGGAACATCATTGCTTGCTTTTGATACTCAGGTTCCCAGTGTAATCTTCATGCTGCCGAAAGCTGCCTTGGAGAGTGTGGGGTTGCTTGCGGTTCCCAGGTATTCTTGGTGGATTGGCCCTTCTGTCATGGCTTAACGGTTTTCTTTGTCCCTTGGTACAATGCTGAGTGCTTCTTCAGGTTCTCCTTTGCCAAGCGTCTGCACTTGTTCACTTTAAGCTTTGTCCGTCTGTGGGTTTGATCCCTGCCCCTGGGCTGTGCTTTGCTTATTCCTGTCAAGGGACGTGAGCCGGGCATCGGCTCGTTTTCCTTGGCTGAGTCCTGTGTGTAGACATGCATAGCCACCATGGGTACCCTGGAGCCTGTGCCCCCACTTCCTGGGTCTTTGCCACTTCTTTTCCTGGGTCAGCCAACCCTTGGCCTATTTCTATCCATTGTTAACCCAGGCTGTGTATCTCAGCGCCAGGCCTTGCCTCACCTGCTTCTGGGCTCTTCTGTCTGCAGTGTAATTCCGCATTGCTGTTAAAAAATAAAAAATAAAAATCCTCTCCCATCAGACATTGCTGTCGCTCAACAATCCTAAATTTAGATGTTTTTTTTTTTTTTTATCCCATCTCTCTTGGCATCTCAGACCTTTTTTTTTTTTGTATTTTAGGGCAGGGTCTACAGGGCCTTCAGGGTCTCACTACTAGATCAGATTCGTAGTGATGTGCCTGTTTTCAGCCTCCCAAGAGCTTGGATTATAGGCGTGTGCCACTACATCCTGTCTCAATTACCATCTCAGTGCACCCCAGGGGCGGGGATCAAACCCCAGGCCACTATGCCTGCTTGCAGGTGCTTTAATGCACTGAACTACTTGGCCGGCCCCTCCTTCGCACACCTGATCCGTTGGCCATTCAGCTCAGCATACCGCCTGCTCTGTAGGGGGCTCATCCCAAGGTCTTCTCTGTGGATTTACCGCAGTATATCTAAGTACTTCATTTTGGTTTTTGCTCTTTTTTAACCAGTGTTACATGTCTTGTACCTTGATTGATCTCCTAGATTTCTGGACATTGTGTGACTCCCCTCTGGTCTTTCTTCTCAGGCTCGAATCTGCATTGCTACAGCTCATGCCTCTGTGTGTGCCCCTATTTACCTCTCCATGGCGCTTTGTATATAATTTTCTGTAGCCTATCTTTCTGTTTATTAATTCTTTCTTAATCAGGTTTTTTTCTCCTCAACAATTTGGGCATTTCTTAAAATCACTCTAGTTGTTTTTAAAGTTCATACATTTATTTTCATTGTGTCCTATTGCATGGTCATTTTTGTGATTATATATTTTTTAATTTGGAAGTCTTAATTAGGTCCAGGAGGATGGCTCAGTGGTCTAAAGCGCCTGCTTAGGAAAGCTTAGGCGGCTGCAGGGACCGTGGTTCAATCCCCAGCACCACATGCTGTGCCAGCCCTGCCCTCAGGGCCATAAAAATAAATAAACAAACAAAAGTTCTGAAACAAGAAAAAATAATAATAAAAATAAAATGAAATAATTTTTAAAAATTTAAAAAATAACTTTTATTTCCTATATCTTCTAAGTTAGACATGCTGTCTCTTGCTAATAGTAGTCTGTCTTTACACACTTGGGAGAGTCTTCTATTTACTTTTATCCTTGGACGCAGAGCACATCATCTAAGATCCTTCTGTTGCTAAAGACCCCCCACTGGGACCCAGGGGCAGCGCCAGCCCAGGACCCAGAGCCCTGATGGCTGCGTGAGGCTAGCCCAAGCCACAGGCCCAGCACCCTGGCTCTTCCCCTGGCCTGAGGTTACTTGTCTCAATTTACAATTAGTTGAGAGACGCATGTAAGAGATCACTGGAGGTGCACTACATATGTGTTACAGGGAAGCTGGCTCATCCTAGATCCAGCTTTTACAAGGTGGGAGAGTCCTTCCGAGTCAGTGAGACAGCATTTCATTTCTATGAGAAACCTTCACATTCATCTTAAGAATGTACCGTCCAAGGATTTATTAATCTAGTTCTTTATTTCATGAGTTTAAATATTTGATTTTGCTTTTGTACAGACAGAATGATGTAACAAATAGTTACCAGGCTGGTATTTTTAACCTACAAATATGTCAGACAAGACATACTACAGTCAGAAAAATAATAGTTCTGTACACTGTAAATTTGTATTTCAGGGCTATTTCTAATGAATAAATTCTTAGGGAGGTCTTATTTTAGGGTTTATTTTTATTTAACTTGAACTAGTACTAGTTATCCAAGACCTGTCATACAGTATTAGCACATAGCTTGAAATTCATTATCACTGGAGGAAACTGGACATTTGAACATGGTTGTTCTTTTGGATACAGTTGAATTCACTAGGTGTCATTGGAGGTGTGCAGGCTCCATAAACCCACAGAGCCACCGTTTGTGATGGACAGAATTGATGCTTGGGAGCCCCATTCCGCAGAAGTGTGGCCTGGTGGGCTCCTCACCTGTCCAGATTAGACCCCAGCTGGAGCTGGAGATAGCTCAGTAGAATAAGTGCTTGCCTGGCAATCGCAAGGGTTGGAGTTCAATCCCTGGTTCAGGGGGGAAAAAAATGTAAGTGTGCAGATTAGACCCTTGGTCAAATCAGCCCCTGAAAGACAGGAGTCCATATGAGCCTGTCCCTCCCAAGCCTGGAAGTAAGTAGGCTTCGTTCTGTGTGGGCTTGGGCACTGCTTCCCTTGTGCCCCTTTATTCCAGAAGTCTGCTTGCTGGTCTCTTAAATTAGTAAGTTTTTGACACTCACCTTGTTTTTCAGGAAATGAAATTATTCTTTGACAGATTGATGCTTTTCAGCAAAACATTATTTTCAAGGGTATTTCTTGATTCTAGTTATGATAAATCCTGAAAAGGTATGGATGTAACATCTATGAAAAGTTCTCTTGAAGAGATTATTCAAATTATATTATTTTTCACTTTTTATTCAGTCTGTCGCCTCTCAAGTACTGGATGCAGATACCTTTGGTGTAGTCTGAGTGAAAGCTGGTCTATTTCAGAATTTTCAGCTCAGCTGACCAAATTGCCATATGCAGTCTTCAAAGCACTAATTCAGAAATCACGGCCCTGGCACTCACAGGTCACACCACAGATCCGGGGCTGCTGGGCTAGGAAGGCTGGCTCCCTGGAGGGCTGCAGCTAGGTGCGTCTTGGCTCCAGTTTAGCTGATAGCACAGCAAATGCAGCACAGCAATTGCCTTATTGTGCTGTTGTCCCCTTCCACAAGCTCAGTGGCAAGGGCAGCTGGGGCTGAAGGGCCTGCCCGGGTTGGGTGACCTCCTGTCAGGAGCGGGCCGCAGGGCAGCTGCAGGGAGGCAGAGGAGAGAAGCCCAGCAGCAAGAGCGCCACTTGTAATCTGTGGCTGTGATTATCAATGACAGGACCCTAAAATTACACCCGAGAACTGCTCCCAGGTTCTGAAATTGAGTTCCTGAAAAAGCACTGTGGAAGTAATAGGAGGTAAAGTGCAGAGTTCCCGAGAAATGAGCTGTGAATTGAACTGCAGGGGGAATTGATCCTATCAGTCAGTTCTGCCCTGATTCAAGAAAGGTGGAGCTGACCCCAAAGAGCCAGGTCCACAGAGGAAATAGGAGAGGAAAGTGCGGGAGGCACAGCTAGGCTGGGGGGCCCCAGGTCATGACACACCCACAGACTGCTCTGCCACCAACTGCCAGCTCAGGCTAGCAGAGAGGGAACCCAGTGAGAAAGGCTGCAGGGGCCAGAGAACCCCGGCACACCCCCCGCACGGCCCTCCTTGGGAGCCGTGGCAGCCCACGTCAGGAGGTTCCACCCCACCACGGCAGTGGCAGCATGCTAATGGGGCTGAGGGTGAAGAAGAATGGCCTTGGAATCCTCCTTGCTCTCCAGACAGCCTGCAGGATTGTGGGAAGGAGAACAGGCGCCTGTAACTACTGCTCTTGTGAAGGTGACTGATTACGCTGTGCCTGGCGTGGAGGTCTGGGTATCACATGCACCAAGTGCCAGGCGTGGCACTCAAGGGCTGTGTGTGCTCTTCCTTCTCGGCAGTGTTTGTGCTGTCTGGGAAGCCGTGCGAGCCGCCACTGGCCTCCCGCAATCATGCATTCCTGGTTAGGAAGTTGCCATATCTTCCCACAGCTCTATTCTGTTCTGCAGGTATGGGCTGCCTTTCAGTCTTCAGGGGCCACTAGTGTGATCCCCTGGGGTAGATGTCCCTGAGGAGCTGCTCACTCCCAGGTAGCAGCATGGCTGGGTGTCGGTGCACAGAAACGTGGAAATTTTATTGTAAAGTGGAGCCATTAGAAATCTGTGGCTGGCTCACAGCCAAGTTCTGCTGGGTGGCAGAAGAAAAGCAAAGAGAAAGGATGCTTGGGATCCGTTTAAGAATTGTGAGACTTCCTTGTGCCTGGACTTGGCCCATGGACAGCACCACCAGAGGGGAGGAGACCCCTGTCGCAGGCGCATGGTAACAGACAAGATCCCATTCTGATCTCGGATGAATCTGGGCTGTGTGGTTCTTGTTCTGCTTCTCAGGTGGCCATAGAGCGCCTTGTAAGCGCTCCTTCTAAGCGCACTCCTTCTGAGGCGGCCCATGTCACCTGGGCTGTGTTGATTCTGGTCTCCATTTGGGAACCTGGGCCACGTGGCCTCCATCCCTAACTCTGCATCACTCACAGCTGTGCATGGGCCCTGACCCCCCCCCACATCCCTATCAGTATCTGAGCAGACACAGAAGAAAAGGGCCACAAATGGTGGGAAGAGAAATACAGATGCCCAGATAGAAATACAGATGCCCTCCTTGGGAGCCGTGGCAGCCCACGTCAGGAGGTTCCACCCCACCACGGCAGTGGCAGCATGCTAATGGGGCTGAGGGTGAAGAAGAATGGCCTTGGAATCCTCCTTGCTCTCCAGACAGCCTGCAGGATTGTGGGAAGGAGAACAGAGAAATACAGATCCTCAGGAACCCACTGTAAGTTGGAAATGTGCCAGAGGGCATCAAGCCCGCCCTACGCTCCCGATGTCACAGTTGGCTGGCTCAGCCCTGGGAGTTGTGCTGATCTCCCCCATGACGTCAGGGCTTGCCGGGAAGCACGGCCCACCATCCTAGGAGAGTTGCCCCACGTACCAGGGACTGGCAAAGAAATTCACACCAGTTCCTGCTGAACAGAACATGCAGTACGTGGTTGTCTTCCCCGCGGTCTGGGAGGCTGAGCCGAGAAGATCACAAGTTCAAGCCCAGCCTGGGCAACCTAGCAGTTTACTGAGACCCTATGCCAAAATGTGAAACTACATATTTTTTAAAGAGCTGGGCATGCAGCTCAGTCCAAAAGCCCTAGGCTCAATCCCCAGTGCCACCACAAGATACATCTTCTAGTGGATGTATGGCTTTGACATTTTTGTTGAGTTGAACAAGTTGGGCCATTAAAAGCCAGATTTGTCAGCACCTCAGAGACTCTTCAGTAAGACTATTTTGCTTTGGGGACTTGGGGACCAAAGCATGAAAGCCTTCCTCGGAGGTTGCCACTGGTCTGGCCGTGACTCCTTGGGACATGGTGATGTCCCAGGCTTGGTCACAAATGTGACTGTGTTATGTTCAGCTTAGCTCTTTCTTCTGGCTGATGTATGGACAGCCAGGAGCCTGATCTTACCATGATGTAGTGAGTGACATCTGAGGCACAGGTGCAGAGCTATTGAGTGTGCATTTCAAGAAAATCCCTGTGTTCTAGTCCTGGGCTTAATTTAACTGTGTGTTTTCTTGGTGGAGGGACACTGAAATGAGGTAGATTTATTTATACAATGGCAAGTAATTTTCCACTGAAATTAGGTCAGAACTTCACCGCTTGTTTAAACTGATATCTGAGATGTTTAGTCATTTTCTTCATAAGTAAAATTGATGAAAACCTTCGGAAAGTGATTTAGAGCCATCCTCATAGGGACTGGTGATTAATAAGGAAACAGAAGAAGAGTTTCCTGCTAATCTGCTTATGTATAAGGAATCTGGGGTTTATTAAAAGTTATAAACCTTCAACTAATGAAGTATTAAATAAAATTAGATATTCCCTTTAAACTGTGAGAAGTCATTACTGTGGAAAAAACCCTTCAGTGTTGTTTATAAATAATGTATTTGTGATAGTTTCCCTAACAGTAGTAATTTAAATATAAAAAGTTAATTTACCAATAAAGAACATTCTGTGAGAGGCCACGCCAGTTCCTCAGTCTCTAGAGTCATTTTGGGGTAGCACAGCGTGAAGCGTCATCATTAACCTTCTCGGAAGGTGTGAGCAGATGTCTGGCAGATGAGCCCTGCCTGGCATCTGTGAAATTAAAGGTTATTGCATTAAAAATTTTCATGGGTTGAAGGCCACAGGTGGGGGGGCGGTCTCAGTACAACACCAGGGATTTAGGTGCAAGGAAAAATAAGGAGCAGCTTCTGTAACAGTTATGAGAGATTTCCAGAACCCTGTGGCACTGGCCAGGTTTGGGGCACAGCAGATGGGACAGTAGCCTGGAGCTCAACATCCTAGAAGTCAGGAGGAGGAGGAGGAGGAGGAGGAGGAGGAGGAGAAAGAGGCAAAGGAGGGGGACGGGAAGGAGGCAGAGGAGGATTTCTTCCCAACATGTTTGTTTCAAAATATATACACTAGATCTTTACCACATCTTAAGTTCTTTAGTCATACGTAGTATCTTTGAGATCCTGTTCGCTTCTTTGTGTGACTTCTTGAGTCGGACAGAGACTGTGCTGAGGACAGGAAGAAGCACTAAGCTTTATTGTCTCATTGTGTTTGAGCACCACAGCCCCTTACTGAGCCTCGCTTGACTACAAGTTTTGAGCCAGATGTTGGGGAAAAGTGTTTAATCCACAAGATTATTTTGTGAGGCAGGTAACATAAAGAAAGGAGATGGAAGCTGGTATCCTCGATTGTCCGTGTGTGTTCCTGAGCACTTACGTTCATCTGTGGTGAACACACTTCAGTGAAACAAAAATCAAGATGAGCAGTGGCACTGCGGGTAGACTAAGGTAGAACGCTCCTGAACCCCAGCAAGCTGAGCTTCTTGGAGCGGTGCATATGCATAACATATGCTCGGTAAACATTGTGTGTGTTAGCCCTATTTTGTCACCATTTAATAAACAAGTGCAAAATTTTGTGTACATTTTAATTTAAACTGCCCCAAATGCTTGTATTTCTCAAGTGTAATGTAAAATTCTGGGCTTAAACCTCTGCTCTTGAAGCTTAAAGACTGCAAACTCATAGTCGGGAATAGACAAGGATTACCCACTCACTGATCATAGGATTAGCTGATGGTCAGCTTGTGACACCCAGCTAAGCCCTATCAGTGGAGTTCTGCGGTGGAGGCCCACCTGGGGATTGTGGCCAGGAGTATGCCTGGAGAGCCGGAAGAGGAGGTGGCTCATTGCTGATTCTCCTGGAGAAGCCTGTCCTGCTGCTTTTCCTGATAGGAACTCAGTTGTTCTCATTGTTGGAGGAGTCGCTGAGGATGGCTGTGTTGCTCAGGGTGGGAGGCGGATGGGGGGCCTGGTCCTTGCCTTGAGTGCATGTGGCTTCCTGGCTCCTCAGCATGCTAGCACAGGCCCTTCATCCCCCTGACGCAGACTTTCCAGCCTGCACCACTGACCTTTGGGCCTTCTCAGGGCAGATCCTTGATGCAGATTTGTATGGGCTCTGGGCCTCCAACTGCGCTTATAGAGGACATCGCCACGGGCTTGTGGCCTTGAGCCGGACTCATGCAGGACATTGCCACAGGCTTGTGGTCTTAGACTCAGGTAGGACACTACCATGGGATCCAGGTCCTCAGCTGGAATCTTTGCATCTCTAGTGCATGGACAGATTTCCTGCACTCTTCTGCACTGGACTGTTTGGGCCCATGTTATAAAATAATCCCATAAAGTGTGTGTCCTGTATTAAATCTCTTCCTTGAACACCCTGACTACAGCAACTTCTGTGCAAATCAGAACCAAAAAAAACCAGAAGGTCTGTCCAAAAGATGGAGCATGCTCATTATTGTATTACTTCATGCTGAATTGTCAAGATTTTATGTTTATGTTTTCAAAGTATATAATTATAAAGTAACTTCGAAAGATGTAGCGCATGTGTCGGTTAGGGTTGTGATTTCTTATATCGGAGGCCTGAAAGAAAGAAGCATAATAAGATGGCATCAAATTTCCCCTACTAGAAACCTGGGAACTAGTTCAGGGCTAGTCAGGTAGCTAGCTCAGTGGCTGCAGGAACCTGGCCCCCTCTTCATCGCTGCATTCCACGGTTGATGTTGAGGTGCTCTGTGGTCCATCCTGGCTACACGTGCTCTGTGTCAATCAGTGCTTACTGGAGAAACTGCTTGAATGCAGGACACATGAATATATAAAAGTCTATGAGGCCTCCCACAGAGCCAGGCTGGCCAAGTGCAAAGGCCTTGGGCCCTGCAGATCAGCATCCTGGGTGAGTCTGAGCCAAGAGGCTGAAACGTCTGCACTACAAGCTGGGAGATGATGTCCAAGGTGGAGGTGGAAGCTGGACTCCTGCGACACACAGAGGCGGCCCTTCCTGCCTCCTTGCTGTTCATGCAGGCGATCAGCAGCTCTGGAGCAGGTCCTCTGTACCCGGAATGCAGCGATCCAGGCTCACCGGGCATCTCTCCTCCAGCTGATGCAATCAGCTTTTCAGCATGAGCTCCAGTCATAACATCTGCAATCCAGCTGTGAGAAAAGAAGAGTGGTGAAGGTGGCGGCCCGACCTCTTCAGGATACCTCCCAAACACATGGCCACCCCCTGCTGTAGGAGACAATGGGAAATCCAGGCTTTCCTCTGGGAGGCCTCATGCCTTGTTGAAATGTAGGGATGTTATCAATGAGCAAGAGGAAGAGACAGTGGCCATGGCGGGTAGGGATGTTGCTGCTCAGTCGTAACTTTTTTCTCTTATCCTCTCTTTCTTCTTTGCTTTTTAAAACAGATCCCATGCGTGGCCCAAGAAAACTGGAAGTCGTTGAGGTCAAGTCCCGGCAAATCACCATCCGCTGGGAGCCCTTTGGCTACAATGTGACCCGTTGCCATAGCTACAACCTCACCGTGCACTACTGCTACCAGGTGGGCCGGCAGGAGCAGGTGCGCGAGGAGGTGAGCTGGGACCAGGACAGCGCGCACCCACAGCACACCATCACCAACCTGGCCCCCTACACCAACGTCAGCGTCAAGCTCATCCTCATGAACCCCGAGGGCCGGAAGGAGAGCCTGGAGCTCGTGGTGCAGACAGACGAGGATGGTGAGTGTCCCCCCACCCTGGGGACCGAGGGGGGTGGAACTGCTTGGAGGAATGTTCCAGATGAACATCTGCGCTCTGCCCTGCTGAGCGAGCATGAGAAGGGCAAGGACGGAAATGGAAAGGACGCCACGCCCACTCCTCAGCCACCCAGAACTGCTGCCCTGGCCTCCCCACCTGGCGCTAAGCATCCCCAGTCCAGGCCCATGGCTGTGCATGGCCACACTGAAGACCTGTGGGTGTTAGGCGAGCTACAGAGAGTGGTTTTGAAGCGTACTCCAGTGGCGGTATGAAGTGATTTTCCCAGCTCTAGATCCAAGTCCAGCAGTGCAGAGGCTGCCCTGGGTTCCCAGCACGGGCCGAGAAGCTGCGCAGCCAGGGGGTGGGCATGGAACGGCTCGTCTTCTCACAAGACACAGCACTGTCGGGACTGCGCTGGCAAGGGCAGGGACCCTGGTTTGATCCCCAGCACCGTATTTTATGCCAATGGCACAAGGTGCCAGGCACCAAAACCAAGAACAGTGGTGCACACCTGTAATCCCAGCACTGGGGAGGCTGAGACCGGAGGATCACCATGAGTCCAAGCTGCATAGCAAGACCCTGTGCCAAATAATTAAAGAAATGGAAGATTTTTAAAATTAAAAAAAGAAATAATAAGAAATTTTACAAATTTAGATATTACAGTTAATATATTCCAAATTTTGAATTCTGGCATATCTGAAGACTATTATTAATCTTAAATTCCTGTGAGGTACTTTCTTCTCAAATTTAATCTTTAGGTATTTTCTGAATTTTTTTTTTTTCAGAACTAAAGATCGGACCAAGGGCCTCTACGCTGAGCTACCTTATGAATTCTGTCTGCCCTCTTTGCAATCTTGAGACAAACTTGCCTAAGCGAGGTTCACGTTTGGATCCTCTTGCCTCGGCCCCCTAGGTCACGAGGACTGCAGGCATGCATGCCATGCGTTGGTCACTTTGATCTATTCTGGAGCTTACTGAAGTTACAGCAACCCAGCTGAAGTCTCCCTTACTGCGCGGTGCCTCCGCACAGCGCCTGTAGCCACGAGGTCTCCTGCCTCACCTTTAGCGCACTGGTCCCTGGGGCGTTCACACTTATGCTTCTATGAAACCAAAGATTTATATTTGTCTCAGTTTTACCTCTGTCAAAGAATATTTTAAAATAAGAAATAGCCCCATGAGCTGGCAGAGCCACACGAATACTTACTTTATAGTGTGGGCAACCAGACCACAGCAAACCCTTCTCAAGCAAAGGGGAGGCAGCTTAGGAAAGTTTCTCAGGTGTCGCTGAGCAAGCTCAGCTTACGACCAAGATGAGCAACGTCCCAGAGATGGCGTCCCAATCATCTAAGCCCGGTGTCACAACTTCCTAAATAGCTTGTTCATTTTGCTCAGACTTTAAAGAGCAGCATAAATAAAGTAGCTTTAGATTTTGGAGACTGAAGAGTGACCTGAGTGCGTGTGGGGACTGGCACCATTCTGACCCTCCACAGAGGGAACAGCTCCCTGGTGGGCTGTTACCTCTGATTCATGTCTTCCTTCCCTCCAGTCCCAGGCGCTGTCCCTACTGAGTCCATCCAAGGAAGCACCTTTGAAGAGAAGATATTTCTTCAGTGGAGAGAGCCCACGCAGACGTATGGCGTCATCACGCTCTATGAGGTAGCGTCCACATGGGGTGGGTGCTGTCCCTCACGTCGGTTGTTCATCTGGGCTGTCTAATAATTTAAACACACGTGACTGTCTAATGCCTTTTGAGTACTCTAATACTTTCTGTGCTCCTGACGGGTACCCTGTAGAATCCAACATTTAAAAATGAGTTTCGAATTATGTACCACTTCAGGGCACAAGCAGATAGAAGTGGGGGTATTTCAGAGTCTGTGTCATTGTCTATCAAAACAACCTAACATTGAAGAAGCTACCTTAATTGAAAACAAAGAGTATTTTAAAACATCCATGTACGAGGAGCCAAACACAGGTCCTGTTCTTTCTAAACTATGAAATATTTTTCTACTGAATGAGAGAAGAACACCAATTATCCAATTAGCAGAGTCGACAGAAGGAGTCTCGGCAGCGCAGGCTCCGGCACCTCCTCATTAACAAAGCCTCCTGTAGACATCACTGACAGGGCTCTGGCTGCGAGGTGCAGCAGACAGTTGAGTGAGAGATGGCACAGGGGACTTTGATGAATTGTGTGAAGAAAAAGCGAACAGCAATAGCAGGGTGACACCCGTCACCACATCTGCGCCAGCCTCATCTCACTGTGCCTATTGTCATAGAAACGCACAGGTGCATTTTTTTTTAAGCTAGCACCATTGGAATGCAAATTCAACAAAATGCTATGTTGTGAGGTTTCCAAAGCCCACTGTGGACCCTCACTTGCCCGAGGCCACCTCTGCCTGAACACCATGAGGATCAGCTGACAGCAGCCGTGGCAGGGCTGTCAGCAGCCATCACTGGGAGCCCCTCCCACCTCCGTGGGCCTCGTGTCTGTGTTTCCTTGCACCTTTGAAAAATTGATATTGAAATGCAAAATCATACATACGTTAGTTGAAAGTCCATGGGAGAAAGTTGATTTTCAAGCTGTCATTGTCGATGTTGAGTGGCTGTATTGGGATCAACAATGGAGTTCTATGAGAATCCCCTCAGCTCAGCTTTTACAGACTCAAGTTTTATCATCAAACAGCTCCCTTTGTTTTCCTCAGTGATGGAGCCTTTAGTTCAAATTTTTGACCTTAGAACCCCTTGTCTACAAATAAAAGGTATGAGACTGGGATGCGCCCGGGAGAAGGCTCTGGGCTTGATCCCTAGCACCATAAAGATGCGACTGGAGCAGTCCATCCAGCTGTGCCCCCAGCCACGAGCTGCTCTCTGGACAGACAGAAAACAACAGCGAGAGTCTCCCTAGCCCAGCAGACCTGTCTCTGTGTGCGATGGTAACCTCACCGTGCAAACAGCAGGCCCTAATATCTGACGGCACCTGTGTGCTCACCCCGCCAGCTCCGCAGCCGGGACCGTCCCCTGAATGCTGATCCACGTGCTCCTGCTACTCTGGGCCCTTGAGTGTCACAAATCCAGGGCTTGGACATGAGGCATTTGTTAAGTGGAGCAGGTTGGCCCATTTCTCTATTGAACCAAAGGGGAAATGTCCAGCGTGTGGATCAGGCATAGGCGTTAAGTATAATCTTTCTGGGCACTGACCCAGACTCCCTGATTTCTCAAAGCAGGAAGGAGGGCTCGGGTCTTCCAGCCTGGCCTCCAGGGCAGCTCAGGAGGGGCTCTGAGAACTGGGAGGCTCTGGTGCTGTGCCTGAGGACGAGTGAAACCAGCCTGCCTCCCCTCGCTGGAGGATGTGGGCTTCCCAGATAGATGCCAGGCTACACGAGTCAGACACCTGCTGCCCAAGAAGCTCCACTGTGGCATCACAAAGCTAGAGGGTGAAAAGCCAGTCAGGGTAGAAACCTATTGCCGCCAGTGACCAGGTGTCTCTTCAGGGCAGCAGCGGCTGTGCTTGTGCTTTGAGGCAGAAAAGCCCAGCCGGATGGAATGCAATCTGTATCTGTGAATGTGTGCACGTGTGTGGTCTGGGTGGCACTCGAGACTTCCTTTGGCGCCTTCTGGAGGTGCCTCAGGGCACTGACGCCAGAAAGCTGTGCTTCCAAGGCCTTTGCAGAGGTAGTTTTCTGAGTTCCCAGGTGAGCCTTTGCCGCCGCTGCTGCTCTCTGGCCCGGCCCACCCCTACAAGCCTGTCTCCCTTCTCTGCCCTCCCCCCCTTCCCATCTGTCCCCACGGCTCACAGGATGGCTCCTCCCCGAGCTGGGCCTGATCACCACATCCTTCCTCAGCAGCCAGCGCAATTGCTGTTGGAATCACTCATCTGTCTTTGAGTCACAGTGCTCCCTCTGTATTTCCCTGTTCTACTTTCGTAGACTCACTGTTTTATGGGTTTTCAAAAAGTTAACCTAGGCTGGAAGTGGTGGCACAGGCCTATAATGCCAGCACTGTGGCGGCTAAAGCAGGAGGATCACTACAAGTCTGAGCTGCACAGTGAAACCCTATACCAAATACATCCATTTAAAAAACTTTAATCTAGGGCTGATGGTATAGCTCAACAGACTAAGCGCTTGCTCAGGTAAGTGCAAGGGCAGGACCAGGGTTCGATCCCTCTCACCACATGCCTCGCTGGCCTAGACCTCGGTTGTGCTGAGCTGGCAATGAAGTCAGGCGTAGTGGCTCAGGCCTGTAATCCCAGCACTAGGGAGGCAGAAATCAGGAGGACCACTATGAGTCTGAGCTGCATAGTGAGACCCTGTGCACGCACGTGTGCGCGCACGCACACGCGCACACACACACACGCACACAAAATTAATCTAAATTATTTATCGCGAATTTGTCACTATACCATGGGATTCTGCAGTACTATACAGTGTATGGATGTTGTTAAAGTTATGTAAATTTACAAGTTTAGAAATGGTTAAGAGGGCCAGCCAGCTGAAATGTCTGCTTAGGCAGACTCAGGGACTAGGGATCCTATACTTGGCCTGCCCGGCCACCCTGTCCCTGGGGTGCCGTGACAGGGCAACTGAGACTAGGCATGGTGGGGTGCTCCTGTAATCCCAGAACTTGGGAGGCTGAAAACAGGAGGATTAGTACAAGTTCAGTCGATGTGCTGAGACCCTGTAGACTCTGCACTAAATACGTTAAAAAAGAAAGAAAATGGTTAAGAACATTTTTAAAGTGTGTGAATGATTTATAAGAGTGTAAGGAGGCTTTATAACGCCTTAAAATAAATACTAACGTAGCTAGTTTGCTGATTTTCACTCATCATGGACGTGTCTGGAACATAACCTCTGTGATAAGTGAGGGACCACTCTATACACCAGCGCTATTCTCAGATTAAAATATGCCTGTTGCCTGTAGACCCTGCCCTAAATACAAAAAAATAAAATATGCCTGTTGCTCAGTTTTTCTCCTAAGAGTTAACTACTGTTAATAGCTAGATGCAAGTCTTTCCAGAACTTGCAAGGAAGGAATAAACTGGTGTGAGTTTATCTGTCGTACATGGACAGATCCCCCAAAGCGAGGCTCCACATCCCTAGCTTTGTTTCCCGAGTAGCATCCCACTGAGATCCCGACCTCACCCGGTGCAAACAGCAGCCAACCGACACATTCACGATCTGAAGACAAAAGCCAGGCTCGAGAGAGCGCTCCAAGTACGGAGAACACTTCTGTCGTGCACCGCCCAAAGCTTCTTGTAGAAGTCTAGTGGCTGTGTTCCAGTGCAGGCGGATTTGGTCACTTAGGGTTTCCTAAGCTACTGAATGGTGACAAATACAATGAAGGAAGCCCAAATAGACGTGCTTTTAAATATAGCATGGCACTCGAAGTCATTTTATTTCCTTAATTTATTTTAATGCATACCCTTGGGTTTCAAGGCCACGTCTGTACATAATGGTAGAGCACTGGGCTCCGGCCCACTTCCCGCTAGCTTTCCATGCGTCCCTCTTTTTTCCCTTTCTCTTGTTAATAATGGGAGAGAAATCATTTTCAGTACTGTCCTACTCGGTAGACTGCTGACTGTAACATATAAGGTAACTGTCTTAGTTACTTTATACTCGTTGCTGGGACAAATACCCGACACCCAAAATGAAGGAGGGAAAGGTTTATTTAGCTCACAGTTTGTGTAAGTTTCAGTCTATAATCAGCTGGCCCAAGGCTGAGTGGCACATGGCAAAGAGCAGCAGCTGGTGGCGGCAGAACAGCAACAATGGCGACAGAGGCAGGTGGCCAACCAGGAGAGCAGAGAGCAACAGCGTCAGTCTGTCTCTGTCTCTCTTCAAATTATATCAGGCTGTCTGCCTCAGCCTATCCACCTCAGGCCACACCTATAATTCCCAGAAGTACTCAGACCCATAATCCCATCAGTACTAAAACATATAATCCCAGGGATCATGAGGCAAGTCTCAAACTCTAGAAGTCCCCGCCCCATGACTGCATGAGGCTTTGGGGGGGGGGGCAACTAGACATAAACCATAATAGTAACCCATAAAAATTAAGATTAAAGAATCAAGAATAAGAAGAGGCAACTCAGGAAACAGAATTTTTGACTTTCACGCATGCTGTACTACGCCTGCTCAGCCTTATTAATAAGCATGAGATTAGGTGATTTGGAGAGTGTGTGTTTCTGGACTATGGAGTAGTAATCAGTGCTGTAGAGAATGTGCGCATGCCAGCCACAGGTGGGAGGTGCTCTCGGCCTCCTGCAGACAGGCAAACAGGTCCATCCAAAGATGAATACTGCCTGTTAAACTTGTTTGTAAGAGTTCTTGAGCCAGTAGTACTGCCAGGCATGCAGACGCATGTCCACCATCTCCCCTGGACCTCACTGACTTTTTTTTAGCGGTACTAGGGCTCAAACTCACTACCTTGCACTTGCCGGGCAGGCGCTCGTGCCACAGAGCTATCTCCCCGGCCCCTTGACCTCACTAACTTTGTCTCTCAGTGGCTGAGAGACTTAAGTCTGGACTCAAAGTCCCAACAGTGACCCCACAGCAGGCTTAGTATAGGGGGACGTTGAAAGAAGATGGAAGTAGTCAAGGCTCTGTCCCTTTGCACTAGAAGTATCTGCTCTGCAGCGACTGACTGTAGAAAGGAAGAAGCGCAGAGCCCAGATCTCAGGTCACTGCTCGACTGCTGTCTCTAGTGTGGGCTGCTCTGGCTCCCGTCCAGGGGGACAGCACAGTTTGGGCTGGGTGTCTCGCTGTGACCCTGGCATGGCAGGACCTGCGCGCTTCTCCAGATCTGGGCCTGGAGACCCGGGCTCCTTGGTCAGCATGGGCTCCCTTGGAGCAGTGTAGCCGGCCGGGCTCAGGGGTTGAGGATTTGATCTCTGTCTATCGATCCTCCATTGCCTTTCTCCTAGAACTGACTGAGCCACGTGTGTGAAGTTTCCTTTCATCAAGAGCCTGCTAGATTCTCCCACCGCCTGTTTTAATCACTTTCCTGTCACTAGCACAGCATACCTGGCCCCTGCAGTGCACAGCTGGAGGCGGAGAAGCTGGCCGTGGTTTCCCGAGGCTCAGGGTCAGCAGGTCCAGGGCAGAAATGCGTGGTGGAAGGCTGAGGTGGGGAGGCTGCCTGTCCCATGCAGCTGGGAAGAAGAGCAAGGGAGGAGCAGGACACGAGGATGCGTCCTTCCAGGGCCAGGGGGTGTGGCATGGTGGCGCAGCCCTGTAATAGCAGCGGGCTCCTTGATTACCTGAGGCAGGACTGCTGTGAGTGAGTTCAAGGCCAGCCTGCCCGTGCCTCAGAAGAAACAGAACACATGGGACGCTTGGTCCTGGTCTACCTTGCTCAGTACCCTCCAGCCAGGCAGCACCCTGAGTAGCCATCTGTGAACTCATCAGTGGGGCCAGTCCCCTTCCAGAAGCCACCTCTGGACCCTGGAGACCCGGAGGACACTCTAGGCCTAAAGCCTGCCACTGCCATGCCCAGCCTGCTGCCGCTCCGGCCCCAGCACCATCCTCGCTCTCCTGCGGACCCTCAGTTCCCCCAAACGCTGTGCTTCCCTCCGAAGCGTCTTTGGGCCTTTCCTGCCTGGAATCAGATTCGATTATCCTGTTCTTCGCGTGGCAGAATAGATCACTCTGACCTCAGGAAAAGGCCTGTACATTGTCCTGGCCCCAATTACCCTCGACTCCCACTCCTGGAAAACTTGAGCTCCTGAGAACATTACTTGGTTTTGCCTGTCTGTGAGACTCTCAGCTTAGAATGTGAGACTTAAGGAGGAAATGAAGGTCATGGGGACATCCGGAACTTACCTGGAAGTCGGAGCCGCGCAGCACAGGCAGGGCTCCCTCACCTCACCCCGTCCTCACCTCCCACCTCTTGTTCCTTTGTGCCTTTGCTTTGTCTTGGGACGTCCTGACAGGGTTCCCTGAGTCCAGCCTGGGGCTGTCGGGGTCCTCCTCAGGGCTGCGTCCTCGTGTTCCTCCACTGTAGCCAGAGATCCTGGCAGGCATGACAGCTTCCCCGCTCTTCCCTTCTGGGGGCTTCCGTGGCTTTCCCAGGACGTAGCAGGCTCCTCGGAAGTGTTTGTTGAATGAACAGAGCAACCCAGTAGGGGGTAGAGGTGTGTGGCGGGGGGCTCATGGCCACCAGCCAGGCCCACAGCTGCCCGCTGTCTCCTCTGCAGCATGAAGGAGAAGATGGACTTGGGCTGTCCTCACAGCGAGACTTGCCGGGACGTTATGGGTGTGACTCTTAGGGTATGTGTGCCTCTTGTGGGAGCAGAGGAAGAGGATCTGTGTTTTTATCAAACTTCCTAAGGGCTACGCCTAAAATACAGGTGAGAGGCCCAGCGCAGCTTCACCTGGAACTCCGGGGCCATGCCGCAGATGTGCCCGCAAGCCCTGTGGTGTCCATCCTCTGAGAAGCCTCTGATCTGTGTCTGCCCCAGAGGAGCAGGGACAGCTTCTGCCCTACCACCTAGTCTCCGGGGCCCGTCACAAAGATGAGGGGTGGAGATGTTTACTCATCATCGTGGTGTCAGCAAGCCTGAGGAGGAGGAAGAGGAGGAAGAGGAGGAGGAAGAAGAGGAGGAGGAGGAAGAGGAGGAGGAGGCTCTGTCACTCCTTAGGGACGGAGGCTACTGTCTGAGCTGTTCTGATTCCCCTGACATGTTGCAATTTAAGACTAAGCAAGAGAGACCACTGTACTCTGGGACTTGTTCCTGTGCGAAGCATGTGGCCACCCTGCCAGCGGTGACACTGGTTGACCTGGGAACCAGTCAGCAGGCCTTGCAGACAGGCACTGCTCAAAGTGCGGGGAACTGGAGCTCTGGGAGGGAACAAGGAAGGGCCCTCCTGCCCCCTGCCCCTGCCCCCTGCCCTCTGCCCCCTGCCCC
>PVJA010016627.1:0-43112 GCA_004027025.1 Myocastor coypus
TTTTTCTCTGACCTACTCTTGTTTTTTACATGAGGCAACAATAACTGAGCAATCCTCTATTTGCTTACTATTTGAAAAGGTACAGAAGTAGACATCATCACAAGAATTTCTCCCTCATAATCACTATCTGTGACTCCCAATGGTACAAAGATACCTTTGCTAGTAAGGCTATTTCTCCCAATAATCAAACCAATAGTATTTTTGGGTATGGGGCCAAAAATATTAGTATGAATTTGATATACTCCATAAGCGGGTTGCAAAATCTGATTTTCTATAGCTACAATATCCAAGGCGGTACTAACTGGCATGGCCTGAAAGAGCTCTGGAACCCTTAGTTTTGATTGATTATATGGTTGTTCAAAGGAAACCACTGATACTTTGTATTGTTTATCTCTTGACCCTGAGGAAAAGGGCCCATTTTCCAGTTTCCCTGCTGCTGTAAGGGTTGTCCATTTTTATCAAATTTGGAATGACCTTCATTCGCCCAGTGTTCTCCCTTTTTATATTTTGGACACAACCTGGTGGCTTAGTTTTATCTTTTCCCCTTTCTTTTTTACAATCCCTTTTCATAGGCCCCATTTTGCCACAATTAAAGCATTTTGTAAAATTTTGTTTACATGAAATTTATAAGGCAGCAGCCAGTAAATTAGCTTTATAAGATTCAGAACCAACATCTACACAAGCCTTAATATATTCCTCCCATGGAGCACCTTGAGCCTTCAATAGGCATCTAACTCTTTGACACTCTGAATTAACATTTTCAGAAGACAAGGTTTGCAGCAACAATTCCCAAAGTTCGAGTTGTCAGACTGTTTTATTAATTGCCTCCTTTAACTGAGAAATAAAATCAACAAAGGGCTCATTCTGAGACCATACTATTTTAGCAAAAGACTTTTGAGCACCTCCAGGTTTTTCGACCTTCTCCCATGCTCTGCGGCAACAAAAGTGCATCTGAACGATGACTGTATCATCATACTGTAGTTGAACCGCAATACCAAACCATACACCTGAGCCAGTAAACCGATCTGCCGTTATTGCAACAGGTGGATTTTGACCTCTGTTTATCCTTCCCTGGGTTTCTGCCTCATCTTTCCACCAGGTATGAAATTGAAGATATTTTCCTGGTTCCAACACTTCCCAATTATGAGGAACAAGCCTATGCTCACCTGCCAATCCTTGTAAGAGCCCAACAACATAACTGGAGTGCATTCCGTATGCTATAATAGCCTGCTTCAACTCCTTGACTATCTGAAAAGCTAGAGGTTGATAATTCACTGTATATAACCATTTGGGTATTGCTCGTTTGGAGAGTGCTGCTGAACCATAACATGGCAGACTCCCAGTGGTATTCTGTAAGCCTCTGGGTCTCCCAGGTTCTTTCCCTGCAACAAAACTTGGGTCGCCACACTCCTAAACCCAACAGCTGAAACAGGTTGCTCATATGGAGGAACTGAGGGACCACTGGGGAGGAGGCAGAGGCTGAACCTTAGCAAGCATGGAGGGTAGACTTGAAACGTCCAGTCACTCCACCAATTTGGATATCAACTGTGTCAAATGTTCCACATGACAGAAAAACTCCCAACTATTATGTGCCTCTTTCTCCAACTCATTTTCCTGAGCTTTCAAAAAGTCCTCAGAATCAGAGGACAGAGGCCAAAGGGCTGGAAATGCCCGCTTTACTTTCAGATTCTCTGTTTTAGATTGTTCACCCAACAAGGACGAATTAAGAGATGTGGTGCTGCCTTCATATTCTTTAGTGTCCCCATCAGCTGAACCCCTTATAAGACTGCCTTTCTGAATCTGAGGAATCAGCTGCAGACTGGATTCCTCAGAGTCAGACTGCAGGGGCTCCAAAGCCAAGGAGATGAGGTTACATACTTAGGGATAGGCTCAACTTGCTGGCGTGCTCTGTACAGAGCTTTCGTGACCTGCTTCCAGACTTCTAAGTCTAGAGCAGCTCTTCCTTTAGGATAAACCAAAACAATGTCTTTTTAATAAGGAAAAATAATTCTTCAAAACTTCCTGGTTTCACCTTACCCCTGCTCCTCTGAGTAATGTCCCAATAAGATGGACATACTCATTTTCTATCAAAGCGGAATTTCCCATTACTCTCAACTTTTGCCAGTGGTCTCACCTACTCTGGGTGTACTTTTCCCATGCAATCAGGCCTCTCTTTACTTTCATGCCCCTCATCATCTTTCATGCCCTGCGTTGCACGCCACTTGTTGTAATGTTATGTATCAGTGCCAAAAGAAAGGACTAGAAGACCCAGTGAAGGTAGCTCAGAGGACTCACTGAGATTCGTCCCTCAGTGAGCAAAGAACCCCAAAAGCAACTCAGCTTTATTTCAGGCTAATGAATGTGATATCATGCATAATCACTTCAGTAAAGGAGGACCATGTGCTTAGTCACAAACATGACCATGATCTCCATTAACTTCCATCCCTTCTCTATCATTGGGTTCATCCAGGGGCCAACCATTAGCATTCCAAGCAAGGGAGAAAGCAACAAACTGAGAGTCCACAGGTGAAGCTGCTACCCATCACCTGGAGTCCCAGCTTTCCGGGACTCCCCTATCCCAGCTTTCCGGGATTTTCAGTAACAGATCACAGCTGTCCTTGGGCCCTGTTTATTACACTGCATTTCTTGAAATGCTAGTCAGGTTACAGGATGTTCTGCCAGTAAAGTCTATGCAGATATTCCAACATCCAAAAACTTCAAAATCTGTAATACTACTGTTCCCACACATTTCAGAAGGTCCTTTAGATTAAGAACTGTATCAGCTATTATTACCTCCTCCATTAAAGACGTTCAATCTCCTGTATTAAGCATGATGTAAATTCAGTCAATAATTATATATCCTTTTGTTTTATATTTATTGATTCACTCATTCACCAAATATTTATTCTGCCACTAATAAATATATATCATTCTGCAAGCTGCTGTGAGTTTTTAAATTCACCTGAACCCTGTCTTTTGAGGGACTCGTAATGGTAAGGGGAAATGTATTTATAACTGAACTTTTTATAGTTATTATACTATTGTTAGTATTATATAGCTGTTGTATTATTATATAACTGTTAATATTCTCAGTAGATGAAAAACTATTCTACTACTCTAACTTCCATTTTAATCCTGTGAGTCTTACTGATAACTTTTGCTTCACTCACTAAGTTTCTAGGAAACGACCTACTCTAATCTATTGGCATCCTTAACTGTTCTTAAAGAGCTTGGTCTCCTCAATGCCGCCTTTGCCTCCTTCAATATACTGCACACCTCACCACCATTATGCATTTTTAAAACATACACATCACTTCTCTACTTTCACTTTAATGGACTTTCAATGCATTTAAAATAATACCAAAACTTTTTATTAATTTTAATGAGAAAGAAATATCAATGAGACAGTTTCAGGGTTAGTAGGACAGTTACAATGATTAATGTGTTGCATATTATTGTCTTCATAGTAGTTATTCAAGGTACAAGGTGCAAACATAATATCTTGTCTAAATACTAAGAATACAGATCTTCTCATTGAACTAAAAGAAAGTATCTGTGTATTTATCCTGAAATACCAGTTTGTATGTACAGATAGATAGATTGATTGATTGATTGATTGATTGATTTTTTTTTCACTACAAAATGATCCTTCAAAAAATGATCCTTTGTTTACATCCTTTTTTTGTTTCATTTTGTCAGAGATGGGTGTTCCACACCTCAGCATTGTAAGTGCGTAAATTCAGCAAAATAACCCAATGTAGTCGTATAGTCCATGCTAGTAGTGCATTATCAGCGGAACTGGCAATGTCAGAAGTTGTAGACTTGAGCCTTTCACAGGTCAGCATATTAATATGGCTTTACTTTTTACACCTTCTGGTTACACTTTTCTATTGGATGATTAAGACCAAGATAAAGCAAGACCTATATAACCAAAATGTGACTTTTGTATCTGACAAGGGGGGTCAAGTCCCCTCAGGATTTACCCTGAAACCATGTACAGCAGTTTGTAGATCTTTTGTCAGTTTCAGCCATCTGGATGAGTCATGGCCGTTGCTTGACCAATTTGTTTTCTGTGAAAGCCCAAGAAAATATTTTCTAGGTGACTCTCCTTAGGCACACTATACATTGTCAGTCACTTTCCTCGGTGGCTCCATAATGATCTTACAGTTTCTACAAAATGTTGCTCCTTCCTATGCTTCTAGGCCTTCACATTTTGTATGTTTACTATGGAGACAAAAATCACAAAGTATGGCTTTCTTCATAAGTGTAAATCATCATTTCACATGGATTATATCATTGATTTTAACATAAATTGAGGTCTTCACATGTATTCTTATATTTCATTTTGTTTGATATACCTCATCATTCTAGTAAGGAAATAAAATCTATACTGGAAATCTGGGAACTTACCCATCTTTTTAATTTTATGTCACCTCCAGATATGCTAAGCATGCTTTCATTCAAGTTCTAATTGCTTAACTTACAAACATTTCCATTCCTGCTTATTAAAACTCATTTTATTTTGTCCACAAGAATTTTATGCAGCTTGCCAAACCCATTATTAATGAATTGAAGATATGATACATGTTTGACAATTTTGTTTGTAATATTTTTATTACATATACTAATAGCCCATGAAAGATTGGTATCAAAACCTCTGAAAAGATACATATTCTCTGAAAGAACCCTTGTAGACACTGTGAGGAAAAGAAAGTTCCAAGCTCAACAGGACAGATTTATTTCAGTACAAATCTGAGAGCAACTACTCCTGGCACAGAGACCAGAAGGGAGTCTTTCCTACAAACTACGGAGTCTTTTATAGGGCCATAGAGCCTGAGAAAAGGAGGATTATTGGAAAGGGTTCATAATCCCCTGCCTTGGCTGACTACCAAGGACAAGACTTGAGAAAGTACAAGAGGTAAGGTTGTCCAAGGCAAGGCTTGGGACAATGCAAAGAATAATGGTTGATGTCGATGGCAGGGCTGATAAGCTATGAGGTACTGGATGCAGCTGTGCTGGGTGTGAGTTTAGAGTGATCTCTGTCAGGATGGCTACAGTCACTTTCCTTCAGACATTCTTATGTAATCAGCCTTTGTTACTAGTTTAGATCCTATATTGAAGACCTACATGTTTAGTAGGATTTTTAGAAAATGTAAACTATTTTAAGAAATTGCCAGGAACAAGTAGAAATGGCAGACCTGGTATCAGTCTAGGCAAGGACTCAAAAAACCTCTGCCATGAATACTGCCAGTCTGTAACTGTTGAACTTATACTTCTGTGTTGAGGGTTGTTTTGGAAGACCTACTGTAGTTATAAAGTGTATCCATCAGCAACCTAAAACTAAATCCAGGAAACTGGACTTGCAGCTTTTATGTAAGTTTCACTATTTTTAAGACAAAAATTATAAATAATAAAATAGGGGCCAGGGAGATAGTTCAGTAGAATAAGCGCTTGCCTGGCAAGCACAAGGGCTTGAGTTCAACACCCAGTTTCCAAAAAAAAAAAAAAAAAAGACCAAAAAATACATAATTAAATAATAAAATGATGAATAAATGAGGAAATGTATGCTAGTTTATAAATATCCTTGTCATCAAATACACATCTGTGCTATTAGTATTGAAAACAAGCATTTCAAAGTAATACTGCATTTAAAAGGGGAAATTATCTTTGGCGGTATTTTCTGATTTTTTTGTAATACTTTTTTTTTTTTTTTAAAGTAACTGCCCATCCATTCAAATTACATTTGGGACAGAAAAGCAATGTAGATAATCAGCACAGTTCCTAGAAAAGTATAATATATATTCCCACTACAATTTCAGTAATGAAGAAAATTCAATTGTTTAATAATTCACAATTGAAATGACACTGCATATCTGCAGAATTTGAGATCAACTGTGACAAATTGTTTTCTCCATGCTAGAAGTTGCATAAGATAATAAGGAATTCAGATTAGTTCTCTAAAAGTAAGAACATTGCTTTTGAATGTGATTTGGCATTTCTTCTTGCTGTGCTGACTTACCCCACTAGCAGTTTTGCTGACTCTAGGTAGATCCACACTGTGGATTGCTTGCTAAGCCTGTGGTTCATCTCTCGATTCCCTTTTACACAATGCCAAGTTGCAGTTCTGAGTTTGCTCTGAACTCTTTTTTGCCCTTATTCTCTTCTTTTGTGTCTCATAATATGAAAGGCTACCAGGGATAAATAACTGTCATTTCTATTTAAAATTATTTCCCTTAAGTAATATTTTTGTCTCTTTGTTTTTTCTATCTCCAAACTAGCATACAATACTAAAAATCAGTGGCTGCTTCTACTTCTTCATTATTAAGAAAATGACTATTAACTATACGACATGTACAAAATGTAACACTTTTGGTTTTTTTTACTTCTCTTGTTGTTGCATGTACAACACTTTCTATTTTTTGGTGTAGTTTGTCCTATTTTCATTTGTTTGAATTGTGCAAATAATGCACAAGCACATTTTCCTATAAAGAAAAAATAGGATGAAATATGCATATGGTTAACATCCATGTGGAGCCTCTTGTTTCATTCTTGTTTTTGTTTACACTTCCCCAAAAATAATACTTTTATGATTTTTAAAAGATATCCTTCAAAACTTTTTCATACTTTTTATATGAACAAAGAAAATGAAATAAAAACCCTTACAATTTGAGCTGGGGCGTAGCTCAGTAGCAGAGGACTTCCCTAGCATGCATGAGGCCCTGGGTTTTTTCCTAGCACCTCAGGAAAGCAACATATAGCAGCTTATAAGCATGTGTTTTGTTAAAAAAAAAAAAAAAAAAAAAGAGGGTTAAACCATTCAAGCTGTTTGTAAAATAAAAATGAAGAGGGCCATAAATAAGCAAGATACCCTAGAATCAAAAGAGAAATATGGAAGAACTTGCTCTACCAAATAACAACACAGTGTAATGTAATTAAATTCATTCTCAATATGCATTTTTCTTTTCAGAGCTGGGGATTGAAGTTAGGCCCTTGTGCTTGCCAGGCAAGTGCTTATTCTACTGAGCTATCTCTCCCAGCCCCTCAATATGAATATTTAGATGAATGAAATATAACATAAAGCCCAAGACATGCATGTGTGTGGACAATAGGCATATTTCAGTGTTTATGCTGCACATTAGAAGAGATCCTTTTTAATAAAAGATTCTGAGAACACAAACTGTCAACATTTTTAAATGAAAAAATTTTAAATTTCCCAGCATCATACATTATACAAAAAACAATTCCAAGAATGTTAGAGACCCAAATAGGAAAAGAAAAACTGTGAGATTTTTATAGGTTATTTAGGACCTTTCATTCTGGGTTTCCCCAGAAAAGGATTTGCCCTTGAATTTAATTGAAGTAGAATTCACATAAGACAAAAATTGCTGATTTGAATATACAGAATTGAGTGGCTTTTAGTACATTTGTAACATTGTGCAATGTTATAAATCACTTGTTTTCTACTTCTGAAATACTGTATCACACCAGCAAAAAAATAAATAAATAAATAAAAATACTGCCCAGTAAGCAATTGTTATCCATCTCTTTCCTGAACTCCCAGCACCAGACAACCACTAGTTGTCTTTCTGTCTCCACTGACTTGTCAATTCTGGACATTTTATGTAAATTGATATATGTATATATAGTGTTTTATATCTGGCTTCTTCCGTTCAGTAAGTTTTCAAGTTTCACCTATGTTCTAGCATATATGAGTATTTGTTTTTTTCAACTGTATAGTATTCTATTATATAGACACATCACATTTTTTAATCCAGTAAAAAACATTTAGATTGTATCCACTTTTAGGTTATTAAAATAATAATGCTACTATGCACATTCTTCACGCGTGATCTTAGCCAAATGGCCAAGAAGGAACTGCACATTCTTGTACGAGCTTTTATTTGAGTATAGTTTTTTATTCTCTTGTATATACAACCTAAGATGTATAGTTATTGAGGCAATGATAGTTTTATGTTTTCTTTTCAAAGAAACACTGAACCATTTTCCACTATTTTATATATGCTACAGCAATGTGTGAGAGTTCATTTCTTTATTTTCATATTAACATTTGTTATTCTCCTTTTTTAAAACTTATTTTTATCAGTGTGAAATAAGCTCTCATTATGGTTTGATGTACATTTTCCTAGTGATTAAGGATATTGAACCTATTTTCATGTGTTTGTTAGTCATTTGTATCTTCCTTGGAGAAAATCTATTCACATTTTTTGCCTGTTAAGTGAGTTGTGGTATAATTTCTTTAGATATTCTGGATATGGTACTTTTATCAGAAATATGATTTGATACATTCCTCCCATTCTGTAGTTTGTCTTCATTATATTGAGGATGTCTTTTGATGTACATTTTTAAAATTTTGATGAAAATTGCTTATGTTTTTGATTTCTGTGAATCCACTGCCAAATCCTAGGCCATGAAGTTTTCTTTCTGCTTTCCTCTTAAAATTTATACTTTTAGCTTATACTTTTAGAATAATTTTTGTATGCCATATGAGTTAAAGTTTGAATTTCATTCTGTTTATTAAGTTTTATCTAATAGTATTGTCACTATAACTTCTTACTGAACAAAATTTTCATGATTTATGTATACATATTTACATTATTCAATAATTGTGACTTGGGAGGGAAAAGACCTCAGAACTGACTTACAGTAATATCCTAGCTATCATTGGCTGTCCGTTGATTAAAGGAATCTGCAATATTTTCCATTCATATAATCATATCATCTCTGAATGATATGTTTTTACTTCTTAACTTTCTGGTTTGAATATCTTCTATTTCTTTTTCTGACCACTTCCATGTCTAGAACTTCTAGTATAACATTGAGTGGAAGTAATGAACAGAGAGCCGGCCAGATAGCTCAACAGGCTAACACGCCTGCTTAGGCAGAACACAGTGGCTGGGATTTAATCCCCAGTGTGCCATGCTGGCCCCGTCCCAAGGGTACACTGAGACAGTGATTGAGACTGCACGTGTTGGCACGTGCCTGTAATCCCAGAACTCGGGAGGCTGAAAACTGGAGGATTACTATGAGTCTGATCTATGTGGTAAGACCTTGAACACCCTGTAGATCCTGTACCAAATATATATATATTAAAAAAAGCAATTAACAGACATCCTTCTTCCTAATCTTTTAAGAAAATTTTCTATCTTTATGCATTAAATAGAATGTCACCTATGGGATTTTCATAAGTAACAAACAGTTAATCAAATTCAAGTTGCCTAATATGTTATATTACACTAGTATGTTTCCTTTTATAAGATGTTATTAATAGGTTTTTTAAGTACATAAGTTTACATCCTTCCTAAGGCACTATGGCATGAACATAATGGAGTTTAATTATTTTTCAAACCCCTTCCCCCTGCCTCCTTCCCTCCATCTAACATCCTCTTTACTCATTTTCATTTTTATAGTTATTACTTTAGCTCATGTTTATGACATGTAATGTTTATATTCACTAGATTTTTTTTTTAATGAATTTAGTACAAGGTCTCACTACACAGGACTCACAGTGATCAGGCTGTTCTCAGCCTCCCAAGTGCTGGAATAACAGGCAGGTGCCACCACGTTCATTCTCAGTTTTGGTCTCGGTGCGTCCTGTGGGCAGGGCCAGCATGACATGCCGGGGTCAAGCCCTGGCTCCTGCACCTGGCTAAGCAGGCGCTTTGTTTGCTGAGCTGTCTGACTGACCCTCATTGTAGATATTTTAAATAATACATCTTAAATCTCTTATTTCCCTTGTCTCCATTTTCTGTCACCCTCAGTCTCCTGGAGCCCTTTCAAATTTAAGATATATCTCATGTTTTTCTCTATGAGTCCTTTGTTCTACTCTTTATACTTTGCCTTCCACAAATTAAAGATATCATATTATATTTAAGCTTGAGTGTCTGATTAATTTCAGTCAACATTATTGTCTTGAGATAAGTCCATTTTTTAATAAACTACTGGTCTATCCCTCCTTATGGCAGAATAGTACTCATTATATATAAGTAATACACTTTATCCACTCATCTGTTGATAAATTTTAAGGCTGTTTTCTCTAGTTCTGTGAAGAATGTTGTTGGTGTTTTGGTTGGAATTATGTTGAATCTATGTATCAACACAATTGGAGTATGGTTGTTTTGACAATGCTACTTCTGCCTATTGAAGATCAGAGCATGTCTTTCCATTTTCTAATGTCTTCCTCAATCTAATTTTTTCAGAATATCATGCATTTCATTGTAAATGACTTTTACTTCCTTGCTTAATTCCTAGCTTTTCAATTTTCATTAATACCATTGTGAATGTTACTGTTTCATTAGTTTTCTTCTCATTGAATTCATAGCTATACAAAATACTATTGATTTTTAAATGTTGCATTTGTATTCTGTAATGCTGAAATTGGTTATTAATTCTAAGAGTTTTTGGAGGAATTCTTTAGGTCTTCTATGTATAGTATCATGTCATCTATAAATAACTGGACTTCTTTGCTATACATATCCTCTTTCTTTTTTTATGCCTGATTTCTCTGGCTAATGTTTCAAGTACTTGTTGAATACAAGTGGGGAGATTGAGCATCCGTATTATGTTCCTCATTTGATGAGAAAATCTGTCAGTTTTTCCCAATATAGTATGATGTTGGCCATTACTTTGTCATAAGTAGCTTTTGTCAGAAAAGTTCTTTCTGTACCTGTGTTCCTAAGAATTTTTACGGAGTAAAGCACCTGCTTAGGCAGAGCACAGTGCATGGTGCTCAGTCCCTGGCTTGAACTGCCGACCCTGCCCCCTGGACGCTGAAACATTGACTTAGACTGGGCACGGTGGCGCATGCCTGAAATCCCAGTGCTTGAGACCCTGAAAACAAGAGAATCACTATAGAGTCCAATCTACGTAGTGAGACCCTGTAGATCCTGTACTAAATACTTACAAAGAAAAAAAAGAATTTTTATCATGAATTAGTGTTGTATTTTGTGCAAAACCATTTCTTCATCTTTTGATAAGGATCACGTGGCTTTTGTCCTCGCTTCTGTTTATGTGCTGTATTACATTTATGGGTGTGTAAATGTTGTAACTCTAGCTTAAAACTCTCTTGCTCGCTATGTATGATCCTTTTAATGATAAATTGCGTTCTATTTGTCAATATCTTGTTAAAACTTTTTGCATCTGTGCTTATTAAAGAGATGGGCCTCTAATTTAGTTGGGTCTTTGGTTTGGGGATCAAAGTTATATTGGCTTCTGGAAATGATTTTGGAAGGACTCCTTTCCTTTCCATTTCATTGAAGAGTTTAAGGAGTATTGGTGATATAACATCTCTAAATATTTTGCAAAATTTTGCAATGAATCCATCAGATCCTAAACCTTTTCTTGTTGGTAGGTTTTTTATTACTGCCTCAGCTTCATTATTTGCAGTTAGGTTATTCAATATTTTTATATCCTATTTCAGTTTTGGTAATTAATATGAGTCTATGAATCTGTCCATTTCTTAAAGATTATCCCATTTGTTAGAATACAATTTTTCAAAATTGTTACAGTCTTCTGGATTTCTTTGGTACATGTTGTGATTTTGCATTTTCTGTTGCTAATTGCATTGATGTGATTCTTTTATCTTCTGCATCAAGCGATAAAAAAGGATTGACTAAGGGCTTATCTATTTTATTTTGTCAAAAAACCAGCCCTTTAATTTGCTGATTCTTTCTTTATATTGGTTTTTTTAGTCTCAAATTCATTAATTATATCTATATCTATCTGTGTTTAGTACAAGGTATATAGGGTCTCACTACATAGACTGGACTCATACTAGTCATCATATTTTCAGCCTCCTAAGCACTGGGATTCCAGGCATTCAACACCATACCGAGTCTCATTTGCAATTCAGCACACCCCAGGGGCAGGGCCAGCACAGCACACTGGGGATGAAACCCCGATCCCTGTGCTCTGCCTAAGCAGCCGCTTTAGTCTGCTGAGCTATTCAAGTTCATTAATTTTTGCTCTGATCTTTACAGTTGTTTTCCTTAATTTTGGTTTAGACTTGGGTTGTTGTTTCTCAAGTATATTGAGGTTGTTCATTAGAATATTTGAGTTTAATTTGTTTTCCTAATGTGGACATTGGTTACAATGAACTTGCCTTTTAGGACTGTTTTTATTATGTCCCATATGTTCTGGTCTGGTTTCATTTCTTTATTTTTTTTCTATGACTCAATGATGTTCAGGACTGTATCATTAAGTTTTTCTAATTTTCCCATGGTTTCTTCGGTGGTTGATATTTTCACTGTGCAGTAGTGTGAAACATAGGCTGTACTAGTGAAACAATGAGATTATTTCCACATCAAAAGGAAGACTGGAAAAAACAGTTTATTGATAAAGCTGGCATCAGACTCTTCCCAGGTTACAGATTTTTAAATGTCTGGCCAGCATCCAAACACACTTCCTGATTGATCCTTACAGATCAGAAACACATCTGGCCCCATTCTTTGTTTTGTTTCTGCTTAAAAACCTACAACATCCTGACAAGGGTGGGAAAGGTAGATTAAAGGCTAAACTAGAGCGTCTTTTGCTAGGGCAAAATTAAACCGTTTGGAAGCTACCAGCCACTGCACTAGCGTGTTGTTTATTTTGGAGAAAGTTCCTTGTGCTGCTGAAAAGAATGTGTATTCTGTCATAGTAAGGTAGAACACTTTTTGGATATCTATTAAGTCCACTTGTTCAAGTGTGTGATTCAGCTCTGATGTTTATTTATATTTTTCTTCTGGTTGTTCTGCCTTGTGAAAGTGATGTTGCTCATTTTGATTGTCTTATGGTTTATTTGATGTTTTGTGTTAAGCACTATTTGTTCTTTAAAGATAGATGCTTTGGTGTTTGCATATATATTTACAAGTGTTATCTTTTTTTTTCTTGGATTATTCCCCGAACATAGTCATGATAGGACTATGCATTGTGTATTTTGCTACCAAGCTGCTCTAATTTGAATGTAATGTTTTCCACTAGCTTGAACTATTTGTGGTACATGCATGACTTTTATCAGATAGCTTATATTACTTCTCAGAGAGTTTTTTATTATAACTATGCAAAAAATTGCATTGATTTACCAGAGATCATCACATTACACTTCCTTAAGGAAAACATTAAAAAGGTTTCAAAAACTTCTTTTGTTAATTTGTGTTAGAACATTCTAGATACATATTATATACACCAGTAATAGGGTCCTTACAAGATTTTCGTGTTAAAATTTAATTTTTTTTAATGTTCTATTTTATTTACTTGGTACAAGGTCTTGCTATGCAGCTACAACTTGTAATAATCCTCCTGTCTCAACCTCCCCAACACTGCTACTACAGGCATATGCCACCATGCTGGATTTCAATGGGCGCACTCAGGGTTCTGGAGCTGGCATAGCATGCGGTACTGGGGATGAAACCTAGGTCTTTGCACTTGCCAGACAGGCGCTTAGCCTGCAAGCAACTCCCCAGCCTCCATGATAAATTTTAGAGAATTCATTATTGGTAAAATGCTTATGGATATAAATAGCTTTGTTTTCATATAGTAAAATAAACATTATAAATTTAATTACTGATTAGTATTTATACCTAGATGGTAATTATTCAAATTCAAGAAACTAGCTATATGAGGTCCATTTATAGATTTTTTTTTTATTAACTTTATTAGTTAAAACACCATAAAGGGGCCCAGCGGGATGGCTCAGTGGTCTAAAGCGCCTGCTTGGGAAAGCTTGGGCGGCTTCAGGGACCGCGGTTCGATCCCCGGCACCACATGCTGCACCAGCCCTGCCCTCGGGGCGGGCTGAGCCGGCCATAAAAATGAGTGAATAAACAAAGGTTCTGAAACAAGAAAAAAATAAATAAACAAAAAAATTTAAAAATAGAAAAAAATAAAACACCAATAAAAATGCTTAGATGTTTTTATACCACCAGTGGTACAAGCCACCAGGAGGGGCCAAGCCTTATATATAGCAACTGGGTCTCCAGCCACCTGATAGGATGGATATTCATGGATGTACCACTGGTTGTTCAAGCTGACAAGGACATCTCAACTATCATGTTGTAACCTTGTCTCTTTTTATCAGTTTCCACTTCAGATTTACCTTGTTTGAGATTAAAGTTCCTACCTCTACTTGTTTCCAGGTCATTTATGAAATAGTGTTCTCAGTCCTTTTTCAGTCTGTCTTTTTCACAAGTTTCAAATTTCTTCAGTACAACAGACTGTTGAATTCTGGTTTTTGGTCCAGCCTGCCAATCCGTGTCTTTTAATTGGAGAATAGAGGCTGTTAATGCTTAGAATTGGGCCTTGGAAATAGCTCAGAGACACAGCACCAGCCTGGCAAGTGCAAAGTCCTGAGTTCAATCACCAGTACCAAAAACAAGAAAATAAAGTTTTTCCCCTTTCTTTCATACTAAAGGCTGAGATCCCATAGGATAAGGAGAGTTTATAATTGGCATGAAGATCTTTTCAGTAACATATAGCCTTTTCATGATACATTCCAACTTTATTTGTCCAGAGATAGTACTCCTATAGTTATTTAATTAAAGTGATTTAGCCTTTGTCCCTTTGTTTTCAGGGGAAATAAATCACTTCTGGTTATAACAGCCTGATCACATCCAGTCTTGCCTCACTTATATGAGGTAGACTTTTCATTTATACTCTCAACATCAATTTTCTTTGCAGCCTACATTCAATTGTTATTACCAGTTTTACAGGGATAGGGAGATAGTTTAGTGGAAAAAGTGCTTGCCTGGCAAGCACAAGGTCCTGAGTTCAAACAGTTCTACAATGATGTGGCAGAGAAGCTGGAGGGAAAGATTGAAGGATGGGTGAAAAAGGAATGTAAGACTGTAAGGCAAAGTTAAAACACTTGGTGAAATCAATCTCACTTGGTTTTGATGTACAGTCCTTTTAACTAGGTACCAGATTTGGTTTCCCGGTTTTGTTGTAGTTGAAATTTTTCAAGGATGCTGATCTGTAGTTTTCTGTTTCTATAATGTTTTTGCTTATCTTTCTTATAAAGATAATATTAGTCCCATTAAATAGAAAGTATTCCCTCTTGCCGGGCATGGTGGCGCACGCCTGTAATCCCAGCACTCGGGAGGCTGAGGCAGGAGGATCAGTGTGAGTTCAAGACCAGCCTGGGCTACAAAAGTAAGCTCAAGGCCAGCCTGAAAAGCATAGCGAGACCCTGTCTCAAAAAGACAAAAAAAAAAAAAAAAAGAAAGTATTCCCTCTTATATTCTGTGAACAAGTTGGTAAAGAATTTATGTTAATTCTTTAAGCCTAAATAGGAAATAAAACTCCCAGTATTTAAAAAAAAAAATAGTAATAATAATAATTCTTTAAGCTTAGCATGAAATTCTTCAATAAAGGCAGCCTATATTTTTTTATTCCAGCTCAATATTATTACTAACTATACTTACATTAATATTTTCTATTGTTTCTTAAATCTGCTTTGGTAGTTTTGTGTTTGTACAGTTTTATCCATTTCATCAAGGTTACCCAATTTGTTAACAAACTTGCTCATATTATCTTATAAACATTTTTAGGTATGTAATATCAATAGTAAATTCAATCCCCACTTTCATGTCTTACTTTAAAAATTTTAGTCTTCTCTTTTTCTTGCTCAGCCCAAAGATTTGTCAGTTCTGTTAACTTTTTTAGAGCAACAACTTTGATTTTATTGAGACTTTCAAAGTCTTTCTGTTCTCTGGTACATTATCTCTAGTCTATTTTTATTATCTTCTGAATAGTATTTCTTTTTTTTTTTTTCTAGTTTTTTTTAAAGTACAAAGCCAGGTATTGATTTAAAATCTTCTTTCTCTTTTAAAGTAAATATCTATGGTCGTTAATTTCCCTGAAGCACTGTTTTTGTGTATCCCGTGAATTTTACGTTTTTTATTTTCACTCATTACAGATTTTTTTTCCAATTGCTCTTGACTTTTTCTTTGCTTTATAGGTTATTTAAGAATGTGGTCAGCAGGCTGGGGAAAATAGCTCAGAGGTCTAAGAACCTTCCTGGCAAGCATAAGGTCCTCAGTTCCATCCCCAGTACCACATACCATGCCATCCCTGAAACGGGACATGGTGGCATATGCCTATAACCCAGTGCTGAGGAAGCTGAGGCAAGTGGATCACTACAAGTCCAAGCTGCACAAAAAGACCCTGTATCAATCAAAATTTAAAAAAATTTTTTTTAGAAAAAAGAATGTGTTTAGCCAAGCATAGTGGTATGTGCCTATAGTCTCAGCAGTCATAAGGCTATGTGAGATCTCTTGAATCGAAATGCTTGAAGCCATCCAAGGTGACATAGCAAGACCCCATCTAAACAATAAAGTTAAATAAATAAATGAAGACTTGGGTTTGATTTCCACCAAAAAAAAAAAGTGTTTTATCTCCACATATTTGTAAATTCCCAATTTATTTTTGAGTTATAATTTTCTGAAACTTATTGTGTGATGTAAGGCATCCCTATAAAATGGTCTGTGTTCATTTAAGAAAATGTGTATTTTTTCTGTTATTGGGAGGAATATTCTCTCTGTGGTTAGTTAAGTCTCACTGATTTACCCTTTTGGTTAAGTCTTCTTTTGTGCTTGTTGGTCTTCTAACCACTTATCCTAACAATTATTGAAAGCAGTATGCATAAGTTTCCCACTCTTATTGTTGAATTTTTTTCCCTCCTTAACATTAATAGATGTTGCTTCATCTCATTGTTTACAATTGTCATGTCATCTTGATCAACTGATCTTTTATCATTATGTGATATTTTTTTCCTTTGTAACAATTTTGAGCTTAGAGTCTATTCTGCCTGATATTGCTATAGCCACTGCAAATCTCTTTAGTTACAGTTTTTGCAGGGAATATAAAAGCATTTTTTCTTTTAATTTCAACCCAAGTGTGTGTAGGAGTCTAATATAAATCTCTTATATATACCAAATAGTTAAATCATGTTTTTTAACCCATTTTGCCTATTTCTCTCTTTTTTTTTTTCTTTTGTCTTTTTGAGGCAGGGTCTCACTATGCAGTTCAGGCTGGCCTTGAGCTCACTTTCATAGCCCAGGCTGGTCTCGAACTCACACTGATCCTCCTGCCTCAGCCTCCCGAGTGCTGGGATTACAGGCGTGGACCACCACGCCCGGCTATTTCTCTCTTTCAAGTGGATAGTTTAATATACTTATGTCTAATGTAATTCCTGATCAGGAAATATTGTTTCCTTGTTTCTATATGTTTTCTTTCTGACATGTCTTCTTGGTCCCCTTTCTATTTGAAAAGAGATCTGTCCCATTTTCCATTATCTGTCTTGTTTTTTTTGGTCTGTGAAGTATTCATAATAGCCCTCTTACACAGGAGAAACCATGTGATACTTAAATTTGTCTGATTTCACTTAACATTACTGTCTTTATGTGAATCCTTTTCCACAAATGACTCAAACTTACACTTCTTTTTAACAGGGTAGTACTGCATTATTAATAAATACCACATTTTCTTTGTCTGTTCATCTATTATAGGTTCTACAGCCTGCTTCCATGATTAAACTAGTGTGAGTCATGTTGCTACAAACATGAATATGCATTTATCACTATAGTACAATGCCTTTAATTTCAGGATAACACCTAGTAAGAGTCTAGCTGAGTCAAATGTGTTTTCTAGTTTTAGTTTTTAGGGAGACCTCTATATTGATTTCCAATATAATTATCTTAGGTTATATTCCCTCCGACAATACAGAAGATTATTTTTGCCTGCAGCCTCACCAGCATTTGTTATTATTTGATTTCTTTATGATAGCCATTCTTTCTGGGGTAAGATATAATCCCAGTATTATTTTAATATTCATTTCTCCGAGGACCAGAGATGGTGAACATGTTTTCATGTGTTCATTAGTCAGTTATGCTTGTTCTCTTATTTTTTGGGGGGTGGTCTAATATTTTTTAAATTCTTCATATATTTTAGATATTAGTCTTTTGTCTGAGAAGTAGCTAGTAAAGAATGTTTCCATTCTTTTTTTTTAAGAATTTTTTAATTTTATTTATTATTTTTTATTCTTGTTTCAGAACTTTTGTCTGTTTATTTATTTATTTTTATGGCCAGCTCAGCCTGCCCTGATTGCAGGGCTGGCGCAGCATGTGGTGCCGGGGATCGAACCGCGGTCCCTGAAGCTGCCCAAGCTTCCCCAAGCAGGCGCTTTAGACCACTGAGCCATCCTTCCAGGCCCCAGAATGTTTCCATTCTTGTCTCTTCATTCTGTTGGTTGTTTCTTTTTACTATATAGAAGCTTTTTAATTTGACATAACCCCATTCGTTGGTTCTTGATGTTACTTCTTATGCAGTTGAAGTTTTGTTCAGAAAGTTGTTTCTTGTACTTGTATTTTCATGAGCTTTATCTTCCAGCTAATTGTTTCTGTTTTAATATCTAGGCCTTTGACTTATTTTTATTATATTCTATTGCACAATGAGAGATATGGGTCTAGATTCAATTTTATGCATGTATATAGCTAGTTTTCCCAGCACATTTTGTTAAAAACAGGCTTTTTTTTTTCTTCTAATGATTTTTGGTCCCGAATATTTCTGGAGTTGTTTTTGGATGTTCTATTCGGTTCCGTTGATGTACACATTGAGTTTTGTTGGGTGTTGTTGTTTTTTCATGATTGTTGTTTTGTGCTGGGTTTCAGGGCTTTGGTTTGATTTTTTTTTTTTTTTTTCAGTACCATTGCCGCTTCTATCACTGTAACTTTGTAGTACAACTTGAAATCTGGGATTGTGATACTTCTTGGTTTGCTCTACTTACACAGAATTGTTTTTTGCTATTTTCAGTTTCTTATGGTTCGGTATAACTTTCAGAACTAGTTTTTTTTCTAGTTCTGTGAAGTCTTTACTCCACCACTTTTAATCTTTCCTGAAAATCTATATGAAACACTTTATATATTCAGAATTTTTTTAATTCAACAGTGGTTGCTCATTAAAACATTTTTTTAAAAAAAGTAAAAAAAAAAAAAAAAAAAAAGACAAGGAAAAAAAATAACGTTTCTTAAAAGCAAACAGTAATATTCAGTTATTCGTCCAGTCTGGCATAACTGTATGTAAATCTGAGCAACAGACTTGATGATAAAAATAGGAAATATAACATCCATTGTTAATTAGCTATTCATGTTTTGAAAATCTGTAATATGTATTGTTGTATATTACCTTGTTTCTTCCTGTTACTTGTTTTTGCTTTTGTTTTTACTCTTGAAAATAAAATTTAAAAAAATAGTGATTGCTGTATTGTACATTATCTTCAGATTAGTTGTTTAGGTTTAGATTTTTTTATTTTCTAGTTCTAATTGCTGCTAATATCCTTTCATTTGGGCCTAACAGGCTTCCACCCCAGGTCTTTTTAGAGACAGGTTCACCAGCAACAGCTCTTTGTTTATTATCCAGGAATCTTAATTTTTTGTCCCCCTTCACTTTTATAAGCATAGCTTAACCAGATATCAAATTATTGGTTAAAACATTATTACTTTCACAGTCAGAGCGAGAACGTTCCAGAGGTCACCAGGCTCAGCACTGAGGCGTGGATGCCAGGTCATTGGCACAACCCCTCCCACTGCTCGGTAGGGGCACCCTCCAAGCCACCTCTCTGCCTGCAGCCCACGGCTCCAGGCTCAGGTTCCAGAGCCTTCTCCTCCCAATTCAAGGCAAGCCACAATGGATTTATGTCTTTATTTGATGAAAATGAGCTGTTGCGCAGCCATTGGTACCTGTATTGGGGAAACAGCATACAAGCAAGATGCTTACAGCCTCAGTGGCGAAAATTTTTTCATGTCAGAGACCGAGAACTCTTTCAGTCGTTTATGTCATCCCTTCTTCTTCAGACAGAAGATACCAAAAAGTTGCAATCAAAGATCTCATCTTATTGATAAAGTCACTAATAAGCCAACATGTCTGTCAACGTCAACCACAGCATTTCAGACCAGTTCTATCGCTACAACATGCCCCATCTGATTGCCAAGGTTGAGGGCAAAGGAAGTGGAATCAAGACAGTTATAATCAACATGGTTGATGTTGGAAAGGCACTTAATTGGCCTCAAATGTGTCCCACCAAATACTTTGGTTGTGAGCTGGGAGCATGGACCCAGTTTGATGTAAAGAATGACCAGTACATTGTCAGTGGATCTCATGAGGCAAATAAGCTGCAAGACATGTTGGATGGATTCATTAAAAAATTTGTTCTCTGTCCTGAGTGTGAGAATCCTGAAACAGATCTGCATGTGGATCCAAAGAAGGAAACACTAGGTAATTCTTGTAAAGCCTGTGGCTATCAAGGCATACTTGACACATACCATAAACTCTGCACATGCATTCTCAAAAACCTACCTGAGAGTAGCGACAATAGTACAGAAAAGAAGGAAAAGGAAAAGAAAAACAAGAAGGGCAAAGACAAGGAGAACGGCACAGTGTCCAGCAGTGAGATGAGCCCACCCTCTTGGGCTGTGGTGGAGAAGGACTAGGAAAACTGGACCAAAGATTCAACCGAGGAGGCTCAGCATCGCAGGATGAAATCAGTGATGAAGCCAAAAATCTTGATGCTCAGTGACCATCTGGAAAGAACTGTAGAAGAGCATGTGAACATTCTGTTTGATTCTGTTAAGAAAAAGAAAGAGGAGGGTATTATTGACTCATCTGACAAAGAAATTGTTGCTGAAGCAGAAAGACTAGATGTAAAAGCCATGGGCCCTCTTGTTCTGACTAAAGTTCTCTTTAATGAGAGGATTAGAGAACAAAATAAGAAATACAGGCGCCACCTCCTCAGATTCTGTCACAACAACTAAAAAAGCTCAGGGGTACCTTCAGGGTTTGGAGTGTATGGTAGAGATGCATCAGGCTCAACTCCTCTCCAAGATCCCGCATACACTGAATAAGATGTATGATGCAGACCTGTTGGAAGAGGAGGTCATTGTCAGCTGGTCAGAAAAGACCTCTAAGAAGTGTGTTTCAGAAGAACTTGCCAAAGAGATTCGTGTCAAAGTGGAGCTATTTATAAAATGGCTGAAGGAAGCAGAGGAAGAATCTTCCAGTGGTGAAGATGAGGAGGAGGATGAAAACGTTGAGGTGGTTTATTTGAAAACTGCCAGTATGCCAACAGTTGAAACTGTGAAGTCAGAAAACAAGGGTGGCAACGTTGATAGTGATGCTGTTTAAGGATGAATGCGGCGTTGCTAAGGTGTAATGCTGCATCTTGTTCTCCATTATCAGCCAGAAGTGCAAGGTGTGTGCAGAAGCTAGAACTTAGGCTTAACACTGTGCTACACTTAAAACTGAAAATCTATTACTGTGAGTGGTCTGTAAGCCCAGTGAGACCTAGGGAGTTCCTTACACATCAGTGAGCAGATGTAGTTTGCTTATTTATAGAATGTTTCCTTTTTGCTAGTGGGGGACATACTTGGATCACATTTATACAGTTATAAAAATAAAGGATGTCAGTCTTACGAGTCTCATGGCTCCAGTGAACATGGTTGGGGAATCAGCAGATAAACTTTTGATGATATCAGAATTTTCTCTTGGTCACTTTTAACGGTTTGATCATAATGTGTCAATCATTTTTAGTTTGTTGAAGTTACTATTTGTGTCCAGTTATGTCAGTTATCAAATTCAGGAAATCTTTAGGCATTATTTCTTCAGATAATCTCTTTATCTCTTTGACTTTTTCTTTACTTTTCTTCTGAGACCATCCATCTTTATAAACTGAATTTTCTCCCTGTTTTATTCTGTCCTGAGGTGTATTGTGTTGTGTTATTTTGTTTTGGTGTTTCTTTTTGTTTGTCCTGCTCCTTAAATTAAATAATCTCCATTGACTTCTTGCCAAGATGTTTGTGCTGGCTCAGTTCTACTGCTCAACACCTCTAGGAAAGTTTTTCACTTTAGTCATAGTTATCAACTTCAGAATATCTACTCAGATTATTCAACAATAGAAAGAATGAAATCCTGGCATTTACCAGAACATTGATGCAACTGGATGTCATCATGGTAGATAAAGTAAGATAGGTACCGAAAGACAAATACATGATACCTTTTAAATGTGTTTTTTATGTTTTTATATATAGGTTTAAATTTTTAACTCTTATTAATTTTTATTGATAATTGTTATTTAAATGGGACAGTGTGCTTCATTTTGGCATATATGTATATACATATAACACACTTGGATCATTTCTGCCCAGACTTACCCCATCACTCTTTTTCTTTTCCCTGATTTTCTTCCCATTCTCTTAACAGAGTCTCCCTTTTACTTTCTCATCTTCTCCCATTTTTTTCAAGATTCCACATTTGGGGGAAAAATGCAATACTTACCTGAATTCATTTTATGTCACATAACAAGATGGTCTCCAGGACAAATACCATTATCCTTCAAATGACATTTATTTCATATATGCTTCCTTTCTTTATCCATTCATCTATAGATGAACGTCTAGTCTGTTTCCATTGTTTAGCTTTTATGCGTTACACTACATCACACGTTAGTGCACAAGTGTCTCTATTATATATTTACTTTAATTGCAGTGTATATACAGAGAAATAGTACAGTAGGATCATGTGACAGCTCCATTTCACATTTTTAAGGAACCTGAAAACTGATTTTCATAGTTGCTGTTCTAATTTACATTCCCACCAGTTTGTGGGTTTTTTTAGCTTGCATCCTTAGCATTTTTTTGTATTCTTAATGATAGTCATTCTGACAGCTGAATTGGAATCTCAATCTAGTTTTGATTTGCATTTCTGATTGCTGTTTTTTATTAATCATTTGTACTTCTTTTGAGAAGTGTGTGGTAAGTTCATTTTCACATTTATCAATTGGGTTACTTAATGTTTTTGATATTAAGGATTTTATTTTAGTTCTGACTATATTCCGCCTATTAATCCTCTCACAGAATAGATGACAATTCAACTTGGCCTTAACCATCCAGCAGAGAAGTTTAACAAGGCATAAAAAGTAAATTCAGATAAGCATGCTGAGCTATAAAAGGCTCAAGTCAACAGCTTCCCACAATGCCAGTTGGAAATCACATACATCTATTTTCTCTTAGCTCAATGAGAAGAAATATTTGTACCAATAGTGTTTAGAAAAGTTATGTCTGCATCTTGTACTCTGATCAACTACTATGAAGACAACAATATGCATTGTATTAATCATTGAGGCCGTCCTACTAATGTGTTTTGAAACTGTCTCGTTATTTCTTATTAAAAGTAATAAAATTATTAAAATAATAATAATAAACCAGAAAAAAGAATAGATGACAAAACAAATTCTTGTATTGTGTAGTCTGTTTACTCTGCTAATTGCTTCCTTCATTCTCTAAAAGGCTTTTAATTTGATGCAGTCCCACTTGTTGATTCTTATAATTATTTCCTGTGTTATTAGAGTCCTATCTAGGAAATCATTGCCTTTTCCTATGTCTTAAAAGCATTTTGTCTGTTTTTTTTTTTTCTGTTAGTTTAAATTACAGATCTTACACATAAATCTTGGATACATTTTCAGTTGATTTTTGTATATAGTGAGAGACAGAAATCTAGTTTCAGTCTTTTGTGTATGAATGTGTAGTTTTTCTATCATCACTTGCTGGAAAAAAAAAAAAAAAAAGGCTTTTTCTCTAGTGTATGTTTTGGCAACATTGTCAAGAGCCAGGGGGTCCAGCTACACAGATTTGTCTATGCCCTATTCTGTTTCATTGGTCTATGTAACTGTCTCTATGCTAGTATCTAAGTATTTCTTAAATATTTTATAAAAGATAGGGAGCTGGGGAGATGGCTCCGAGGCACAAGTGCCTGCTGGGCAAGTGCAAGGTCGTGAGTTTGAACCCCAGTCCCACAAAAAAAAAAAAAAAAAAAAAAAAAAAAAAAAAAAAATATTTTATAAAAGCTAACGTGAATGGAATTGTTTTCCTGATTTTCCCAATGGTTCATTATTAGTACATAAAAAACTGTAGATTTTTGTATATGATTTTTGAATCCTGCCACTTTATTGAATTTATTAGATCAAAAAGTCTTGTTGGTCTTCAAAAAGGCTATATTATCTGAAAACAGATACTCTGACTGCCTCCTTTCTTATGCCATTTATCTCTTTCTACTTCCTAATTTCTGTGAATAAAGTTTCAAATACTGTGATAAAAAGGCCTACTAAGAGCAGACATCCTTATCTCATTTCTTATTTTAGAAGGAAGCTTTTTAGATTTTTCTGTTCTGTGTTAGGTTGCCTATGGGCTCAACACATAATGTTATGATTATATTGGGATGAGACTTTTTATAGTACCTACTTCCATCACAGCTAACATGAAGAGATGTTAATTTTGATAAAGGCTTTTCCTGCACCCATGAGTTTTATCACATGATTTGTATCCATGATTCTGTGTAGCTCACAACTTTTCTTCATTTGCATATATTGAACCATCATTGCATCACTAGAATGAAACCAACTCTATTTCAGTGCTTGATCTCTTTTTTTTTTTTTTTTTTTTTTTTTTTTTTTTTTTTTTTTTTTTTTTTTTTTTTAATGTATGTATTTGATACAGGGTCTCACTAGGCAACTTGGATAGTGATCCTCATGTTTCAGCCTGTCCAGCACTGGAATTACAGGCATGCACCACCATGCCCAGTTTTGGTGGCTGGCTCTGTGGGCCAGGCCAGGGACAGCATGGCATATGGTACCAGGAATTGAACCCTGTTCCTTGGACTTGCCAGGCAGGTGCTTAGACCACTGAGCCATCTCCGTGTCCCCTTAATCTTTTTTTCATGTGTTGTTGAATCCTGTTGCCAACAACTGTACTAAAGATTTTGATATCGAAGATCATCATAGATAGTAGTCTAGTTTTATTTTCTTGATTATCTTTTTGTATTAAGATAACACTGGCTTTGTAGTATAAATTTGAATGTGTTTTTTTCCTTACTACATCATGGGGTAATTTTAAGAAGCATTGATGTTAGTTCTTTAAAGTTCTGACAAAATTCAGTGGTGAATCTGCCTGGCCAGGCATTTATTCTATTACTGCTTCAGTCTCATTATTTGTTACTGATCTTAGGATTTTATATCTCCACTTTCAGTTTTGGTTAAGTGATATGTGACTAGAGATACATCCATTTCTTCTAGGTTTTCCAGTTTATTGCAAGGTAAGGTTTCAAAATAGTGTCTAATAACCCTCTACTTTCAGTGTTAACTTTTATTAATATTCCCTTTTTTATCTTGGATTTTTTCTTTTCTGTATTTGGTATAGGATCTCACAGCTAGGACTTGTACTGATTCTCCTGTTTTAAGCCTTCCCAGTGCTGGGATTACAAGTGTGTGCCACCATGCCCAGCCTCAGTGGTTGGCTTCACTTGCCTGGGTGCAGGATCGACGTAGCATGTGGTGCTATGGATCAAACCCTGGTGCCTGTGCTTGCCTAAGCAGGTGCTTAGTCTGATAGGCTATCTCGTCAGCCCTTTATGGTGGCTTTTTTCTTTCTTTTAGTTAATTTGGCTAAAGTTTTATCAATCTTGTTTATCTTTTCAGAGAGCCAATTTGCTTATTTACCTTTAGTGTTTTTCTTTTAGTCTCTGTTTCATTAATTTCAGTCCAATTTATATTATTTTTCCTTTTATTAGATTTATATTTGATTTGCTTTTGTGTTTCTAAGAACTTAAGATGCATCATTAGATTAGGTTCACCTATGATTTCTTAGGTGAATCACTGATCATTCAAAAATATATTGTTCCAGCTTCATGGGCTTGTGTAGTTCCTGAAGTATCTCTTGCCATTGACTTCTAGTTTTATCTAATGTGATACTTCAAATTATTTCAGAGTTTTTGTTTGCTATAAGTGGCTATATGACCTAAAGTGTACCCTTTTACAGGAAGTTTTGTGATCTTCTGTAAAGATTATATTCTGTTATTGTTGGGTAGAATACTCTGTAGATGTCTATTTAGTCTATTTGATTTATATTTTACTGTAACTCTACTATTGATTTATTGAGTGTTTTCTGTGGAGGACCTCTTTGTGAAAGAAAGGTATCAAGTTACCCTTTATTGTTGCATTGGGGCTCCCCTGTCCCGTTAAGTCAGGTGTTGGTTGTGCTATAAAATTGGTTACACCACCATGTGTAAAATTGGCTGTTATGGTTGTTATTTCTTTTTTGGTAGATTGTTGCCTTTACCAGTGCTGTCATACTTTGTTTCTTCTAACTTACTTTGCCTTGAAATTTGCTATGTCAGATCTTGAGTTTAGCTACTTCTGCTTGTTTTCAAATTCAATATGAATTGAATATAGTTTTCTATTCTTTTATGTTCAGTCTGCATATATTGTTACCGTTGAGGTGTTTTCTGAAAGCTACAATGTGTTTTTTAATATAACCTGCTTGGCTAAGTTTTTTAATTGGCTAATTAGGACCATTTACAATTATGCTGATTATGAAGTACATATACTAATAGCATATTAGTATATATAAGTATTTTCTTATCTTTCTGCTGTTTGATTCTTTCATTATTCTCATTTGCTTATCTTATTATCTTATTCTTCTGTATGTATTGTTTCTTTACATGGCAGTACAGCCTGTATGATCATAAATTCCATGAGTTTCTGTTTATCTTTTAAGGTCTTCATTTCTCCTTTGATTCTGAATGATACCTTCATTGGCTATAATAATCTAAGTTGGCAGGTATTTTCTTTCAGAGCTAGAATTGCTTTATTCTGTGCCCTCCTAACCTTTAGAGTTTCTACTGAGAAACCTGCAGCAATTTGATACATTTGCTCTGTGACTTGACATTTCTCTCATACAGCCTTCATTTCTTTTTTTCTATACGCCTTACATACAAACATTACTTTTGTAAGGTATTTCATTAGAATGGTGCTGGATTTAAAAGATTAGCAAAATCATAGTTTTATCATTAGAGTCCATTCTAGCATAAGAAATAATCATTTATCAAGCTCTCAGATTTATGAATATTGTAGAAGTGTGGTTGGCTATAACTTTAAATAAGAGGAATTGACTCAGTGTCCTATGTGCTGTACAAGAAACACTTAACCTTTCTAGTAATGACCTTTTTTAGTAAACAAAAATGTCAACAGATAGCTCCTGTGAAGTGCATTATATTTCTTAAAGCTATCACAATCCACTGTTTGAATGTATTACCAAATATAGACACTTTTCTTAATTCTTATTATTTGCCGTCTGATTTACATGAAATATCAAGCACTGAGTTGGTGACAGTATTAGGTATTAAAGATGTATGTATAAGTGTGTGGAGGATGTTGATGTAAGAACTAAATAAATGGTACTTCTTTGAAAACATATGCTCTATTAAAAGGAAATTGATACCAAAATATAAGGAATACCTTTCTAATTCACTAAGTCTGACTGTTACTTCTTCTTTTCACATAGTGATGTTCATTATAGCTTGTTCCTTTGTTATTTGTGTTTCAAGTCTTATTCACAGGCCTGTAGATGTAGCTCAGTGATTTATCACTTGCCTGGCACACATGAGGACCTGGGTTTGATCCACAGAACCACAAGGAAAGGTCTTATGCATAAAACGTGAAAGTGCTTTAGTTTCCATTCTTAGAATAATAGTTCTATGCCCATCACTGCTAGCCCAAAAATATAAACTAAATTATACATAACCTAAAATAATAAATTTTATAATCAACATAAATATTAAAGACATTCTACATTACTTGTCCTGATGTTTTTCTATTGTTAAAATACTGATATTCAATTATATGTCAGTAGCCATTAAATATTCAATACTTAAAAGTGTTAAATAATTGATGTATATTATTTTGCTTAAGCATCACAGTATCTTAGTTACTTTTTTCCTATTGCTGAAACATAATACCTAGTATTCACAAGTTAAAGGAAGAAAGACTTATTTGGCTCACAATTTGTAGATGTTTCATTCCATAATCTTCTGACTCCAAGTCAGGGTGACATGGCACAAAGGTATCACAGGGGAGAAGCAGTTCATGGCATGGCAGGCTAAAACCAACAAGCAATAACAACCTACCTTCTTCCTGTACCTTTATATTCTGTCCAGGCTATCAGCTGTATCCCGGCTGGGGCTATCATGATGTACACATCCTTAATCCACATCCACATAACCAAAATCTAGTCACCTCTGAAAAGCCCCACCTATGACCACTTGAAGTCATGAGGAATGGGATCTAGATATAAGCCATAAGAATAAGTCAGTGGGGTAAATATTATCGTCCCCATTTTTCACATAAAAGAAGTGAAGGTTAAAATGATATAGTCGTAGTCTTAACAAAAGTGAGATAGCCTACTTAATGGATAATTTAAAAGATTTTATAAGGACCTATCATGTTTCCAAAGGTTTGGGTTGAATTTGGAGAAAATAACAAAGCATCATAGACTATCATGGGATTAATAACAGTGAATCATTAATGTTCCTATCCCTGCTGTCGCAATGGAAATCAGAATGATTCTAGGACTCTATTAAAATCTAGAAAAAGAACTGATATGAATAAGGAGGACTAGTGGTGCTGAGTTGAGAGAAAGTGCTAACCTGTGTTGACCTGGTAGAAAGGTAACCAGCAAAATAAATTGTAGATCTGTTCTGCCCTCACCCTCCGTCTTCCGCCAGTACTACCCAATGGCTAAACTCAAGAAACACAAAATTGTTTTTTGAAGCTGTCCATCCAGGTCAGTTGCAAGCAAAGAGGGTGAAGAATGTTGGAGAATGAATCTGAAAAGGAATCAGAAAATATCTAGGAGTAAAATACCTTGTGCACTTAACCATTCAGCAGAAAAGTCTAACCAGGAGGTATAAAAAGTAAAGCCATATTAATATGCTGAGCTATAAAAGGCTCAAGTGAACAGCTTCTGACATTGCCAGTTCTGCTAATAACATACTATTTTTATGGACTATTGGACTATATATACAGCCACTTTCTCTTAGTTCAATGAGAAGACAGATTTGTACTAATAGTGTTTAGAAAAAGTATCATGTCTGCATCTTGTACTCTGAACAACTACTATGAAGACAACAATATGCAGTGTATTAATTATTGTAACTGTCCGACTAACCTTTTTTTGAAGCTGTCTCATTATTTCTTTCTCATTAAAATTAATAAAATAAAAAATAATGAAATAAAAATTCCAAAATGAAGTTAAATAAATAAATAAATATGTTGTTCAGAATTCCTTTTTGTGGTACAGGGGATTGAACCCAGGACTTTGCACTTGCCAGGCAAAGGCTTATTCTCTTAAGCTATCTCCTCAGCCCTTGTTCAAGACTTCAGATTATTAAATAACAGAGCCAGTTTATAAATGATAGACTTTATTACTAACCACATTGCTGTGCTATTATTGATACAAAAGTGTTTTTAGATGTATTTTAGATTGAAATTTTCTGTCCTATCACAAATTGGTGGATATGTTTATATCTAACCATAACTCATATCTACTACATGAAGACCAAGCCGCAAAAAAGGCCAAAAACTAGTATGTGGGTATAGATTTTGTATGTTATTGACATTTTCAGAATATTGAATTGTTGCTGTTTCCTTTTTCAGATTCCAGATTCCATCATTTCTCGTGGTGTTCAGGTGCTCCCACGAGACACAGCCTCACTCAGCACTACTCCTTCAGAATCTCCTCGAGCTCAAGCTACATCTCGCCTTTCTACAGCTTCCTGCCCAACACCAAAAGTAAGTACAGTTCTTTGATACCTCATAACGGCAATACTGTGAAATCTGAGAAAACTAACCAGTATTTCCTGATGCTTGTCAAGGTAGACTGCATGCAAAATAGTAGGAACTATAAATGTACCATAAGATAGTTTACCACCCCATTGTTGTATAAATTGTCATACTAGACCATTTGTAGGACAATAGAAATTTCATGTAAAATGTGTACTATATCACAGCTAAAGGTATCTTTTTCTGCAGCTCATCTTTATTGTAGACCAGTGTTTTTAGTTCATTCATCAGTATAAAGTAGTATTTTTATCTCAAGGGTAGATATATTTTGGGCCAGTAATCTGCAGGATGAAGGAAGTACTGTCACCAAGGTTTTTTTTTTTTTTTTTAACTTGCCCAGGCTGGGGTAGCTCCCTGCGCTAGTATCATTCCAAATTTTTTCAAATATCCTCAACTTGGAATATTGCTGCCTAATATTTGGAAACAAATCTAAATTTATTAGAAAGAAAGTTTTAATGCCAACCTTTCAAGAAGGAGGAGGGAGTTTCTTAATCTTTATGTTTTATATGTCACAAATTGCAATGGGGGAAAGATTAGACAGTTTATCTGCTACCACATGTATTGGCACATGTGATAAGTTAACATACTTAGTAATGCTATTACTGCTTTTCCCTGAACTATCCCTTCTCTAGTTAAGTTAGTTATTTGTACTTTCAAATTCTCTATGTGATGGATCCAACATGATATCAAAAGACTAATAGTAAAATCATTTCTTACTTAATAGCACATGGGATTAGATAGAAAGTTATCCACTAAATCCATTCTAAGGATCTGAGAGTTAATTTTTTAAACTGTGCCTCTTTCCCCTATCTTCAGTTTTTAGGATGTGTGCCTCTGCCTTCATCAATTCCAACTCTTCTATCAGTTTTATGAATGTTATAATTACATTTGATTAGAAGTAATCTCTCATAGGTCTTAATGTTAATAGTATGATTTGTTTTCTGTTATGTGGTGCAACTCTCTCAGCAAAGTCTTCATGGTGTTACTGTTGCATATCATTGTCTTAAATGTGTCAAAATTAATGATACTGATTTCATCATTCAAAAAAACTGAGTTTATAAAGCTTTAATAAAGAAAATTGAAATGATAAGGAACAAAGAATATATGTCATTTGGGTGCCAAGTTTCAAGGACAGTAAATAATTTGCCTTGACAGTTTTTCTTATATAACATTTAGATGTGCAAATTGACAATGATTTCAAATAAGACAAAAATTTTTAAGGAATAAGACTGTATTCCTTCTAGTTTATTTTTGCTAATACTAGACTATACACCTTAAAAATGAAATTATTGCCTTTATATTATTTCTAGACAAACATTAAATGCTTAATTAGAATTCTAATATAATAAAAGAAACAACTTTGAATTCTAGTAATTTAAAAAGAGCAAAGGAAGTTAATCTTTCTAATGAAAAAGTAATACAAGACTGCTTTATTGCAGATTATCTAGGTACATTACTTTTAAGTGCTTTAATATCAGTCACAGATATATCTTCTGACTTCATGCAGTTTTCAAATTAGTCAAAGGTATGTTAAGATAAGCCCCAAAATAAAGAATTTAGTAACCATAATGCACAAGTAGTAATTACAATTGAAATACACAGCAGGAAGAAATAAAATGAACAGTAGGAAAACCTCATCTGCAAAGAGTGAGGTGGGACTGCTAAGAAAACAGTGTCATGAAGGATGGATAAAATCAAACATGAGCTTCTCTGCTATATGAAGATTTTCAGAATTATATTCAGCAGTAATCACCTTTGTAAGGGAACTTGTCAGCAGTGAAGAACTTTCAGGGTAAAACTTTTTATAGTATAAATTAGTCTTAATTCAGTATCTTCAGAGTCCAATTTCAAAGTTCAGTTGCTTTCATTTTAAATAATCTTTCTCCCCTTTCTCTACTGATTGAGATTTCACTACTATAGAGTGTAGCACTTACATCTATTCCAAATGAATTACTTACTTTAATTTTTATAGGATAAAATTTTGGGGCAGAAAAGAAGTAAAAATGATTCTTATCTAAGATATTGGGTAGGTGATAACATTGTAGTAAGAAGTGAAAAAGAAACAGCAAGTTTTCAGGGTAAAAGAAAAACAGCAATAATAAATTTTGATCATGAATGTGTCCAGTCTGAGGTATATGTGCGACATTGGAAAGTGACATATAACATAAATTGGAAATAGAATTTGTTTGACATTCTTACTTTTACTGTGTTTTGGTTGTAATATTTATAATTTAATACATGTTAGTGTTGTCCCATTTGGGCAACACTAGTATGTATTAAATTTTTCTATATTTCCGTGTGAGCTTGCAGAGTCTGTCATGTGCACAAATATATGTGCAAATGAAATGAATTTTCTTTGCATCAGAAATACCATGGAGTCTTGAATGAGCTGCATTTGAAACAGACTTAATTTGAAGTAGAATACTTGAATTCAAATCTTTGCTTCTCTATTTAATAACCACAAAATATTAGGCAAATTATTTAATATAGCTTTGTATCTATTATGAAACCAATGATACTTATCTCATTAACAAGTTTATTAGTCTTCCCCTAGTAATAAGAAGGAAATGTAATAAAATAGACATTGACCCCAGGCCATGCATGATATCACATGCCTACAATCCTAGTACTTAAAAGGCTGAGGAAGGAGAATGATCATGAGTTTAAGGCCAACCTGGGCTTCATGGTGAGTTCAAGCCAACCTAAACTACACACCAAGATACTGTATTCAAAAAACAAAGAAGAAAATAAAATAGAAATTTGATTCCTGCCTTTACAAATATAAAATAGGCAATTACAAATTATAACAAAGCATAAATAAATGTTCACAAATGATCACCAAAAGTACAGTTACAAGAATAAGCTACAAGAATAATCTATAGATATTTAACTGAATTTTTATATAAACTCAAAATAGAGGGTACAGGGCATATAGCTCAGTGGTAGAGAACTTGCTCACCATGTGTGAAATGGTGGATGTGATCCCTAGGACCACTACCACCTCCAAATACTTGAAATTTAGAATGGCTAAATAACCAACGTATGATTCAGAACTAATAGTGCCAATCTTTCTTCTCTGTAGCTTTTATCACCAGTGTTAAGGAAAAGTTACTGTCCATTAGTGTGTATGTATCTAACGTGAGCATTGTTTTGGATTAATGTTTTATGTGTATAATGCAATATAGTATTATAAACTGTGCTTTGCTCTTTTAGGCTTTTCCAAGTATAATAGGAACAAGTTATATCTATAAAATATACTTAACTTCTGTCATCACAGTGTAATGAATACAACTATGTGCTATATTTTCTAACCAATTTTTTACAGAATATCTTCTCCAGAAAATATTTGCCAAAATAACATATCATTGTATATAGGTAAATATGTCATTTTTATAGATAAGACATTTTCTTTTAATTAAATTTGATTGAAATTATAAATTATTTTCACTGGCATTGATTTATGTCAGTAAAATTCTTTTGAGAACAAACTTGGGATTTTAGACTTTCATTAACGTAAATAAAATACAGTAATATGAACAAATTGTTATGTAGATTATTTTTAAAGGAGTGTATGCAATATCTACAAGACCCAAATTCTAAAATGATTGTAATCATCTAGAAAAGCCATCTGGAGAGATTTAACTGTAATAATAACTTTTAAAAATTTTTCCCACAGTAATACGAAAATCTAGGATATTTACACTGAGATACATCCCTCATTTTTTTTTTTTTTTTTTTTTTTTAGAAAGGTTCTCACTAAATTGTGAAGTTGCCCAGCTGTGGCTTGAAGTTTTATTCCTTCTTCCTCAGTCTCCCAGAATGCTAGGATTATAAGTGTGCATCACCATACCTACCTAAGAATGTTTTTTAAAAACCAATTTTACTATCTTTTTATTCACTAAGAACCTGAAGTTTAACTTTTTAAAAGCTAATATAAATGTTATAACAGAATTTTTGAGACTAACTAGCCAGTAGATGTTTTTCCACTATTACTGTCTCATTGATACAATAATTGCATAGTATAAAAATATATTTCTGTGAAGGGCATGTGCCCTTATTATTTTAATTTTATTTCCAAACAAAATACAGAATTGGGGTGGGGGAGATAGCTGAGGAGCACAAGTGCCTGCCTGGCAAGTGCAAGGTCCTGAGTTCGATCCCTAGTTCAAAAAAAAAAAAAACAGAATTATGATCTCTTTGTACATCTGTTATTGTTCTTTAAGTAAAATAATTTAGACTAGATAAACTGTCTTCTTAAACTCAAGTGTAAAAACAAATATGATTTCTTTTACTTTTAAAAATTATATAACTGAAGCCGGGCGTGGTGGCTCACGCCTGTAATCCCAGCACTCGGGAGGCTGAGGCAGGAGGATTGGTGCAAGTTCAAGACCAGCCTGGGCTACAAAAGTGAGCTCAAGGCCAGCCTGAACTGCGTAGCGAGACCCTGTCTCAAAAAGCAAAAAAAAAAAAAAAAAAATTATATAACTGGTCTAACAATGCCATTATAATTTCTATTATAATTTCTGTAATATTAATTATCATTGTTCCAGATTGTCAGTGTTTTTCTTTCAGTAGTAGACTGATTATGTGATATGGCTAGTCAGTTTGCTAAACTAAAGATTGATTGTTCTGTCATTTAGTTGCTGTAATTTTAGCCTTATTAATCAAGAAACTAACTGGCTTGGGGAAATTTCCACTATTTTTAAGAGTTTAAAGTAAATTAACATATTGCACTAACCATCAGGTTTCTTTGCTTTTGTTGTTGAATCAACATTTGGAATATTAAGTTGTTCAGCTGTTAATGATATTATAAAAACTTATGAGCTATACTTATAGAATCAATGAACTTTTAACAAAAAGATTGAAAACTATTGAGACAATGAAATCAAAACTCCATCAGAACAGCAATACCCCCCCATAATAAAAAAATTTTCCTGAAAAGTAAGAAACATTAAATAATAATTATCTTACTGTTGAGCCAAGTCCAACAGTTCTTTCTCAAAGAGGTCTCAGGACTCATACCGTTAAAAATTATGAAGGACTCCAAGAACTTTCTGTTATTGTGGGTTGTGTCTAGCAATATTACCTGGAGTAGAAGTTAGAATTGAGAAAATTATTTGTTTATAATTTTAAAATAATAATAAAGCCTTGGCCGGGCGTGGTGGCTCACGCCTGTAATCCCAGCACTCGGGAGGCTGAGGCAGGAGGATTGGTGCGAGTTCGAGACCAGCCTGGGCTACAAAAGTGAGCTCAGGACCAGCCTCAACTGCATAACGAGACCCTGTCTCAAAAAGACAAAAAATAATAATAATAATAATAATAATAATAATAATAATAATAATAAAGCCTTCATATGTTAACAAGTTTTTGTGAAAAAAAGTTAAGTATATTTTCTTTAATTTTTTCAGAGACTACAAATCTGAATTAAAACAGAAAACTTTACAAAAAAAAAAAACTTTACAAGTGATACAGATTTTGACTTAAAGTAATATAAATTTCACAGTATTTGTTGTAATACATAGTGTTGTGTTTCAACCAGTTATTGATATTACCACATATATATACATATATATATAAAATTGGAAGCAGAAAGAAAAAAAGGAACATGTAAGAAATTAAAAAGACAAAAGGAGAAACAATTGAAGAAAGGAGATAAAACAAATTAAACTTTTAACTGCTTCTTTCCATAGACCAGCAGAACTCTGCAGTACAGTTGTCCAAACCATCTGCTTACATATATAGATACATCTCTTTCCCTGACTCCATCTCCTGTCCTTCTCAACTCAATAAATCTTTCCTTTGGAGTAAGTTCATTCCCTTGTACCAGTGTTTTTCGTACCCTTCAAATTCCATTTTTCTCTTTCAGGTTCTCACTCTAAGGAGACAATACACAATGCTTGCACTTGAGAGTCTGATTTATTTCCCTTGAGAGTATGTTCTCTAGTTGTATCATTTACTGATAAAAGACTCAAATTTATCCTGTTTTTTTAAATTTTTATTAGTACACATTTGCAATACCTATCCTGTTTTATAGCTGAACAATACTGTAGTGTGTAAAAATACCACATCTTTATCTATTCTTCAGTTAATGGTCATCTGTGTTGTTTCCAGGATTTAACTATAACAAATTGCCCTCCTGTATCCATGAATGTACATGTGTCACTGTGGTCTGAGATTTTCAGTTCTTGTGGGAAAATACCCAAGAGAGGAATACCTGGCCTTAATGGGATCTCCAATCCTAACTTTTTAAGGAAATTACACACTGATTTCCATAGCAATTGTACCAGTATGCACTACCCACAACAGTGCAGAAGGGTTCCTTTTTTACCACAGTCTCTCCTGCGTTTGTTATTGGCTGACTTCTCACTGTTAGTCATTATTTCTGAGATGACATAGAATCTCAGTGCTGTTTCAATTTACATTTCTCAGATCACCACTGATGTTGAACATTTTTTCCTGTATTTACTTGCTACTTGTATTTCTTCCTCTGAGAAGTATATATTCATCTCAAATGCCTATTTAGGATTGGATCTTTGAATTTTGAGGGTATGACTTGTATTAATTTTTTTGTATGTTCTAGACAGAAGGCCTTTGTCTGAGGGAAAGTCAGCTACAATTTTTTCCCATTTTGTGGGTTTTCTTTTTACTCTGTTGGAGATTTACCTTGAAGTGCAGAAACTTTTCAAAAAGTTGAGATTCCAATTGCTGGTTCTTTGAAGTATTTCCCATGCAGTTCGGATTTGTTGAAGAACTCTCTACCTACCCCTGTGTATTTAAAATTTCTACATACATTTTCCTCCAGAAGATTTAGTGTTTCTGTTTTAACATTCAATCTTTGATCCATTTTGACTGTAATTTTCTACATGATGATAGGCAGGGATCTATTTTTATCTTCCTGCATGTTGAAAGAGTTTTTCCAGCCCCATTTATTAAAGAGACTCTTCCAGGGAGCCTGTTTGGCCCTTTTATCAAAGATAAGGTGGCTGAATGTGTTTGCAGTTGTATCTGCATCTTCTAATCTGTTCTACTCATCCTCAGGTCTGTCTCTATGCAAACACCATCCTGATTTTATCACAGTAGCTTTATATGATAATGTCAGGTCAGGGATTGTGATACCTCCTACCTTTCCTTTGTTTCCCAGGATTGCTTTTAATATTCTGGATCTCTTCTGGTTCCAAATGGACTTGAGGAAAGTTTTCTCTAGCTTGGTGAGGTATACTAATGATATTTTAATTCGGATTTCATTGGATCTATATAGCAATTTAAGGAGTATGGTCATTTTCACAATGTTAGTTTTTCCTATCTAGGTATGGAATATTTTTCCATTTTCTTTAATCTTCAATCTCTTTTTTTCAGAACACCATAACTTTCACTGTATAAATCTTTTACATCCTTTGTGAGATTGACTTAAATTATATATATTGTGAAAGGCATGGTTTCCCAAATTTCTCTCAGTGCAGTCATTCTTTGTGTATAAAAATGCTACTGATTTTTAGGTGTTGACTTTGTACCCTTCTGTGTTGCTGGATTTGGTAATGAAATCTACAAGACTCTTAGTGAAGTTTTGATGTCCTCTATGTAGAGTATCATGTCATCTGCAAATAATGATGATTTTGCTTCTTCTTTTCCAATCTATATTCCTTTTATTTCTCATGTCTAATTGCTCTGGCTAATATTTCCAGGATTATATTAAATAGGAGTGGAGACAGTGGACATCCTTATCTTGTTCCTGATTTTAAAATAAAAGCCTTCAGTTTTTGCCCATTTAGTATGATGTTGGCTGTTGGTTTCGCATAGATGACTTTTATCAGATTGAGATACAGACCATCAATTCCCAATTCTCTGTAGGGGTTTTATCATGAATGAGTGTTAGACTTTGTCAAAGTTTTTTATGCATCTATTGAGATGATCATGTTATTTTTGCTTCTTGTATCTATTGATGTGGTTTATTACATTTATGGATTTATGTATGTTGAGCCATTCTTGTATTCCTGGAATGAATCCCACTTGATCATGATAGATAATCTTCTTGATGATTTACTGCATTGTTTGTGAGCATTTCATTGAAGACTTTTACATCTGTATTCATTAGAGAATTTGGGCTACAGCTGTTTTAGTTGGATCTTTCTCTGGTTTTAGAATAAGAGTAATATTTACTTCCAGGAATGAGTTTGGGAGAATTGTTTCCATTTCAATTCTGTTGAAGAATTTGAGAAAAATTGACATTAAATCTTCTCTAAATTTCTTGTAGAATTCTGCTGTAGCTCCATCAAGACTTGCGCTTTAATAGTGGGGTTTTTTTTTTCAGTCTTATGCAGTTAGCTTTTATTATTTTAATAGTAAGGTTTAATTACATTTTCAATTTTATTTCTCATTATTGGATTATTAAGAGTTTACATACCTTCTTGACTCAGCTTTGGCATTTCATATGTATCTAAGAAACTGTCCAATTCTATGTTTGCTATCTTATGTGAGTCAAGATTTTGGAAGTAGATATTGATGATCTTCTGAATTTCTCTTGGGTCTGTAATGATTTCACCCTTTTTGTTCTTTGCAGGAATTTGGGTTTTGTTGTTGTTGTTGTTGTTTTGTTTTGTTTTGTTCGTTGGTTTTGATTTTTTGTTTTAGTTTTGGTTTTTTCTTGTTTTGATTAGGTTGGATAGGGATTTATCAGTTTCATTTATTTATTCATAGAACCAACTCTGATTCATTTATTCTTTGTATTGTGTTCTTTGTCTCCAACGCATTAATTTCTGCTCTAATCTTTTTAATTTCCTTCCTTCTTTGGGCTTTGGGTTTGACTTGCTCTTCTTTTTCTAGGAGCTTGAGGCACAGCATAAGATCATTTATTTGGCTTTGCTGTGCTTTCCTAATGTGCAAATTCACTGCTATAACTTTTCCTCTTAAAACAGCTTTCATTGCATCCCATGGGTTTCAGTAAGCTGTATCTACATTTTAGTCTGATTGTAAATATTTTTAATATCTTCTTCAATTTGATCTGTGGCCCATTGGCTGTTTAGGAGGTTGTTATTTAATTTCCATGCATTTATAGTGTCTTCATAGTTTCTTTTGTCAATAATTTCCAGTTTTATTACACTGTAATCAAATACCATGCAAGGGACAATGTCAGTTTCTTTGCATTACTTAAGAGTGCTCTGTGTGCTAGTATATGGTCTATTTTGGAAAATGTCCTGTGCTTGCAGCTGAAAAGATGTGCATTCTTTTGTTACTGGATGAAACACTATAAAGGGCTACTGAGTTGATTTCTTCACAAATTTGTTTTAATTCTGTTATTTCTCTGCTGATTTCTTATCTAGCTGATATATGTCTTTGTGACATTATTAAAGTCCCCCGTTACTATTATATTATTGCCCATATGATTTTTCATGTCTGTTAAAATCTGTCTTATGTAGAAGGGTGCTCCTCCTTTGGGTGCATATATATTTATTATTGTTATGTCTTCCTCTTGCAATTTTCCCTTAACAAAAATATAGTGCTGCCCCTCTTTATAGCTTTGGATAATGTTTAGTTTTAAATTGCTATTGTCAGCAACCAGAACAACTGCCCCTTCATTTTTCTGATTTTCTGTGACATGGAGGATTGTTTTCTACCCTTTCACTTTTAGTCTGAATTTCTTTTTGAGTTAAATGTGTTTCCTGTATGCAGCGTATTGTTGGATTTTGTTTAATCCACTGTGCTAGTCTGTTTCTTTTGATTGATGAATTGATTCCATTTACATTTAAGGTAATTGATATTGGCCTATCTTTATCATATTATTTTCATGTTATAGATTCTGTAATTTGCCCCCTTTGTATTACTTACTCTGTTTGATGATTCCTTTCTGTTGTTCTTAGCTGTGATCATTTCTGTCTCTTTCTAGAATATATGTCAGTACTATTTCACTATTGAATTTGATAATTCAGCAGGGTGCATCAATCTAGATTACAAGTTCTTTACTTTCAGTACCTGAAATACTTTACTCCAAACTCTTCTTAATTTGATGGTTTGTATTGAGAAGTCTGCTGTGACTGTGGTGGGCTTTCTAGTTTAGGTGATCTATTCTCTCTAGCAGCTTTTAATATTCTGTTCTTTTGCTGAATTATTAAGGTCAATTATATGTCTGTGTAGATTTATTGTGGTTATGTCTGTGGTGAGTTCTGTATGTCTCACTTAACAATATGCAAGGTTCTTTTCTCATGTGTGGAAAATTTTTCACTGGTACTTCTGCACATTGTCTTTTATGTGATTTGTACTGTCTCTTGCTACTTCATTGACACCTATTATTATACCTTTTTTCTTTGTATCGGGTTGTAGTTACTGAATTATTATTTCCTAGCTCCTTGTTAGTTTTAAGAAATCTTTTGTTTCATGTTCATTAGCCACAGCACTGTCTTTGAGGTCTTAAAGTCTGTTTTCAGTTTGATTCAAGTAATTTTGCCAGCTTTAAATGGAGTTGTTGCCAGGTGTGGTGGCTCACACCTATAATCCCAGCACTCAGGAGGCTGAGGCAGGAGGATTGGTGCAAGTTCCAGACCAGCCTGGGCTACAAAAGTGAGCTTAAAGCCAGCCTCAACTACATAGCGAGACCCTGTCTCAAAAAGACAAAAAAATAGCTGGGTGTGGTGGCTCATGCCTGTAATCCCGGCACTCGGGAGGCTGAGGCAGGAGGATAGGTGTGAGTTCGAGACCAGCCTGGGCTACAAAAGTGAGCTCAGGACCAGCCTCAACTGCATAGCGAGACCCTGTCTCAAAAAGACAATAAATAAATAAATAAATAAATAAATAAGACAAAAAAATAAAGTAAAATAAATGGAGTTGTTAATATCCTGGATATCTGAATCTGTTTCATGCATTGTAATTCTTTCCTGTATTATTCATTCAGTCTTTCCATCATTTTTCTATTATCCTCTATTTCTCTATGTGTATTTAGCTGTCTGAGCAGTTCCTCATGATTGTTGTCCCTTCTTTTTGGTCCTAAGCGATTATTTCTGCTCTTATTTATTCTATAGCCTGATGGACTTGTTTCTTCACTTCATTTCCTATCCTTTCAGAGATTTCAAGTGTGTGATTTCCAAGTTCTCATATGTCTTTGTTTCCTGGATTTGTTCTGGATACCCTACAGGATTGAGATTACCTTTTGCTCCTGCCTTTCGACATTTTTGAAGGTCCCAGTAATCACCCAGATAGAGTCCCACAGGCTGCCCAGAATCAGCCAAAGTTCTTCAGTCTATCAGAAGAGCTCCATGCCTGCTTGCACTTGGCCCACAGATTGCAATTCTCCTGCATCCTACAGGCCACTAAGTATATTTTCAAAGTTCCAAAAATATACACTGGAAAAAATAGTGTTATTTTGCATTTTAAAAATACATATTGAAATACTAGCCTGTTTTGAAACAGTTTTATTGTTATTTTTACTTTTTTCACTTTAAATAAAAAATACATATTGAAGGCTGGCTTAGGAGAAGACAGGTATATGCTCATATTTTCCCTGCCTCAGTCTGTTGGAATATGTTTGCTTTGTGAAAGACCATGAAGAAATAAGTCCATCTTGTAATTCAGAAAAGAATGTACTTTTTATTGGCATTTTCAGATAATTGTGCATCTTAACAGTATACCAAAAATTTACAACTTTTAATCAAAATGTAAAAGGTTAGTTAAAATGTAAAATATGAAACTTTATCTAGGAAATAATTAGCACAGGGAGCTGGGGAGATCGCTCCGAGGCACAAGTGCCTGCTGGGCAAGTGCAAGGTCGTGAGTTTGAACCCCAGTCCCACAAAAAAAAAAAATAATAATAATAATAATAATAATAATAATTAGCACAATAGTAAAACTGAAACTTTGGTTAGGGCCATTCCATATTCTAATACTTTAAAATCATACATATCAGTCATTTGCAAAGTAAATGGTTAGCACCATTGTAATATTGCTTGTCTCATGGGATTGTTTTAAGAATTAAGCATAATACTGCAAATAGATCAATTGTTATGGTATTTGACTTACTGATATTCAATAAAGGTTGGCTGTTATCATTGTCTATAAGATATGAATCTATCTTGTTTACTAATATGAACATTTTCCTATGTCATGAATATCTTTACATGTTTTAAGTTATATTCTACAAAATTACTTCAATTACGGTTTTGTGTTCTAATTTATGTATGTAACATAGTTTTTTCAACAGGCTCAATTTCAGATATTTTAATTGGTTTTTATTCTCCAGTTTGATAAATAGTACTGTAGAGAATGTCTTGTAAGGTAAACATTTTTTGAATAGTTTTAATTAAGTTGAGCAACTTGTATTAATTTATTAAAATATGACAAGTTTTAGGCCCTTGATTCCTGTAATTCTCTTGGATACCAGTAGTAAGTAGATCATTTTTACGTGAATTGAATTTAATAACATATTGGAAGAATCTATTGTTAGCATTTGCATGTAAACAGTTAACTATCAGACATCTAAAAACATGAAATAAAAATCATTTGAAAAGCTAGCAACAGTGAATATTCAAAATTAATGCTTTACGAGAAACCTAACATTAAGTGTGAGTCCTAGTCTGCCATTTTATAACTGAAGCTCAGTTTCTGTATCTATAACTTCAGGCTACTAAATAGAGCACCACTCTTTTTAAGATCCCTCCTAGTCCTGTAAGCCTATTCCTTTGGCACAGTTGCTATCCCAGTTTAGTAAATAATGTTATTCTTTTAGCCCTTCTCAGATAGCCTCTTAACTTTCAATTAATATAGGAAACTAGGGCCAAATACCATAGTCTTAACAGGCTACAATTTTGTATTTCCTTGAATTTCCAAATATCTGTGTAAAAATTGTGTAACTGCTTATATCACATTGTATGGAAAGTTATTAAAATATCAATGATGGTCAGAAAATGTCATTTCCAAGCTAAGTCAAAAATATTTGATACGCAGAAAACCAGTGATGATAAGCTCAAGTACCTATGTTATAGAGTAATAGTAGCACAAAGCTTTTCTGCTGGAGGGTTAAGAATGTAAGTTAACAGACCAAAAATTGGAGAAAAAGAAGGGCTATAAGGAAAGCCAATATTTTGGTCCTAGCCCTTCAAGGTCAATAAGGACCCAGGATATAAGAGAACCTGTGCTGTAATATCCTATAACTCAGAGGTGTCCCAAATTTTCTGGTCAAGGAGATTATGGGACCTCAGAGGAAAGGGATGAATGAACTATAGTGCATCTAAGGAGAGTCACCCAGAGAAAAACACTCTCTCAGGCTTTCACAGAAAGCAAAATGGCCAAGCAATGGCCGTGACTCGTCCCGAAGGCTGACACTAACAACAGTTCTACAAAGTACTGTCTATGGTCCTATACTTAATCCTGAGGGGATTTGACCCTGGAAGATACAAAAAAAAAAAAAAAAAAAAAA